>RBNK01000149.1:0-37046 GCA_003990785.1 Endogone sp. FLAS-F59071 | reverse complement strand
AAAAAAAAAAAAAAAAAAAAAAAAAAAAAAAAAAAAAAAAAAAAAAAAAAAAAAAAAAAAAAAAAAAAAAAAAAAAAAAAAAAGAAAAAGAAAAAAAAAGAAAAAAAAAAAGAAAAGGATACAATTGCGACCGACCGAAAACTAAAAAGGATACCTTTGAAGCTCCTGGCACGTTCCAGGGCCTCGTCGAGATCACCATACTCTTCGCGTTTCGCAACCCGGCGCTCGGCGCGGAGACGATCAGCTAACTCCAGGTCACGGAGATAGACCGCATCGCGCTGATTAACAGTCGGAATGTAGCCGACTGGTGGCTGCGGGACCGGATTGGAGGTGACATGGATAATATTCTGGGGTGACGGAACAATGGAGGCCATAGCAGGGTCTGGATTTGAAGGGTTAAGGGTAGAATGTTCAGTATGCCGTGATAATGATGGTTGAGATTGGTAGGTATAAGAGAGAATACCTCTATCTACCAGGGATACCACCGACGGCGCGTCCGCGTAAAAGAACATAGAGCTTGGCAGCTTTAAGTACAGGATAAAAAAAAAATCACTAGCGTTAAATACTAGTGATTATATTGGATGACCTATGCTCAATCACGATTTACCTTCGATTTCGTGTCACTCTTGATGCCGTAGTGAGCGAGTTCGCAATTCCTGCAATGGGCATCGTAAGATTTCTCAGGGACTCGGTGAAGTGGATTAAAGGGACAAATACGCAGCAATTCGGATTCCTAGAAACGCAACGAACAAAAAAGGTCAGGCGGTACGGAACACTGCTAGTTATGTCGTGCATGAAACTCATTTACGTACGTTGAACTTTTGTTCTAGCTCGTCTAGGTCCCATTTCAAGGTGTTTAGGATACCTGTAAGCTGAGCATTTAGAGCATCTTTACTGTTTTTGAACGCTTCAAGAAAGCTATCTCGCCGGTTGCTTTTTCCCCACTGTGATGCATTCATGAGGTGCAAAGGTGCGACTTGCCAATGTAAGCCTCTTCGGTCGTTTTTTATGAGCTCTGGTCATGTGATTACGGTGGCTTTCAAAATAATTTTCCGCTCATTATTTATTGCCATTTAGGTACATGTAAATGCTATGATTATAGGATTCTGTAAGCCCGTTTTACAATCTCCTTGCGAACTTCCTCGCGAATATGATCGACCACCGGTGATGGATTAGGAAACGTGATAGAAGGTCTGGAGAAGGAGCATGGGTTTTTGTTTCAATGGTATTTTAGTAAGCTGAAAGAAACCATAATTGAACAATACCAAAGCATAGATCTGACTGAGAATAAGATTACACTAACTTTTCGTCCCGGAAATGGATGGATTCGATTGGGAGGACTAGTCGTGACGTGCCTGGATGTCCAAAGAAATATATTATCATCAATACTCATTCCAGTCAGCCGCGTATCCAAACTAATCCTCTCCCCTTCCTATTCTCCCCGCACAACCAACAATTATCTCCACCATTCACTACTTACTCGACACGAACGCGCCCTCCCATTTTCCCTTCTTTGCATCTCCGATGGTTGGGAACGCCCACTCGATGGGAATGCCCTCACGCTCACACACGGCGACCACGGCCTTCATGATGGTCCCTTGCAGGACATATTCGAGGGGTGCGGTGCGGACCGTCGCCGGCTGACCCGTGCCTGCCTCGCCGCGGTAGATGGCGAAGAAGTTGGAGGAGAGGCCCTCGTAAATATCGCCTGTTTCCGGATTAGACAGGAGTACCTCGTTCACACAGGGAGACTTGGTTAGCTCGAGGTTCTTGCGGTCGCTGGGTGTGAAACGACCGTGAATGGATGGGAAGATGGTTAAGATGCACGTACGTATGTGAAAAAACGTAAAAACTGATGGTTAGTTGAGAGGCATAAAGTTTACAATACTTTTACATGCAATTAATCATTGACAACTAAACGAGGGGAAATAGCGCTTGATTGGGACTAGAATTACCTACCGTACCCATTGCGAATCTTTGGCGCCCGCCAATTTACGTGGCTCCCCTTCCATTTCCACACGTATTCTACCAGAATACGGAGCTGGAAGGGGCGCGAAATGGGCCGCAAAACGTGCTCGCGATTCCTTCCAATGTTTGAATATAATTTCAGTAGTATCACCGGTGTAAACGGCCTATACATCGCAAATGCCTACCTCAAACGAATATGCTACGACAACAGACACCTTGGTCTCCATATCTTCCCCGCTCGGCTTTTCCTCGACTTCATAGTATTTTCTCAGCCCGGTTTTGAGCATTGGCACTAGCAACCTTGCCAATGTGTCCCTGTCACGGAACGGGGCCAGCGCACGTGACACGTCTTCGGATTCGGATGCCGCAGCATCGGGGGTAAAAGTCATGAGCTGCAATGAAGTGGCAATGCGGTCAATGTGCGATGACAGATCCATGATTGAATGGCGGTGAACAGTACGGGCACCGGTGTAGGAGCCTGCCGTGCGCATGTTGGGAGGGAGGGACCGTCGGTTATCCCGGTTGAGTGGAGGGGAGAAAGTGTAGAAGGATAATTTGATAGGCTTACCACGTGGGTATATCAGGAAGAAGTCATTTGGAGCAGTGCGATCCTCCTTTATATCGTAAATGACTTCAGTGGTGGGATTGTCGGCGTGCGTAATCCGTTCAATGGTGACTATGATGGTAGTGATAGAGTTGAAGTGTTTTTGTAAATCAGCAATGCAGAGCACAGCACATTCAGAGAGCTCACCACTCTTGAGGTTATTTGCCGCCATTGCCAACGTTCTCGTCGACAGTAGTGATGAGATAGCGGACGGCAGACGTCTCGTCGAAGTACGGAGTAAAGAAAGCATTAGGAATAGTGTATCACATCGTCCTTTGCAGGGGAACACAGTCACACCCTAATCTCGGCTTCAAAGCCACAACCCCGAATTCCAACCTTTTTTTATTTCCAGATAATGAGTAAATTTCAATCCGGAGACGCTCTTGGCGACGACTTTGACTTAGACGCGACCATTGTCGACAATGACGATGTAGTAAGCGATGACAATATAGCAGATGATGAGGTCGTGCACCGGTCGCCGAAAAAGCGGAAAACGACCGAAGAAGCGCCGAAAAAGAAGAAGGTATGTATCCTTATCGATGCTAGACTCCTTGACGCTTGTCTTTATAGACTATTGATTTGTGTTGAATCTCTGAAAATGTACTGGTATAGCAAAAGAAGAGCCACACCGCCGAGAAGATTGATATTGCCACCCTCGATCGTGGCCGCCAGTACGAGCATGTTTGGGAGGCGCAGAGGAAAGCCATAGCAAGCCTGACGACCATGGAACTAGAAGAGCAGCGCGTCTCGGAAGAGGCTTTTCTGAACACACAGCCGTTCTCTTCGCCACATACTCTGGAGAACCTTGCGTCGTTTATGAAGTTTGGTAGGGATTTTTTATTTTTTATTTTTAAGAATAGTTTTAATAAACAATACAATTTCATTCGATTCGTAGGTGTATCCAGCTACAAAGCAAAGCTTCTCAAGAAACCCGCGAACGAATCACAGAAGGGTATGCCCGTAGTCCTCGTCCTCACCAGTTCCGCAATACGAGCAGTTGATCTCATTCGGTACGCGATTTTATCTAACTCAAGTGACGAGACACTGTCAGAACGTGGAATTGACCGTTGCCTTGAATCTTCACATTCAGAGCCGTCTCAGAGTTCCAGAAGCAAACAAAAGTTGCAAAGCTTTTTGCAAAACATCTCAAAATGGAAGAGCAGGTCGTGTTCCTCAAGAACACGCTTGTGAACGTGGCGGTGGGAACACCCAGCCGGATTCTCAAATTGTTGGAGGAAACTGGTGAATACACATCCATCCATATAACTCCACTCTTGGTTAGCTACACGCTGTTTCATACGTACCAACCAACCTATCCTTTGTGAACCACGCAGACGCTCTGAAGCTGGACCGCCTCGAGCTGGTGGTAATCGATTGCGAGAAGGACAAGAAACAATTCACAATATTTGACCTGTTGGATGTGCGGACGGATCTGTTCAAATTTCTGGGCAATCACTTTAAAGAGAAGGCGGCGGTGGGGGCGCGGCTTGCGTTGTACTGACTCACTACCTCAAGTCTCAGGGGGACGGCGACCAATACCTACTACTCTTATGGTTGTCCCTCGAGTGGCTGTGTTATTGGCGAGAGTTGCAGCCTGTAAATGATGAGATGTGTAATAAGGGTGTAGATCAAGGTAGTAAGCATATGCGATCATGATATTTGAGACAATAAAGTAGGTGCATACCACAATCCTTCAACCTCGATCTTGACCTATTCCTCTGATGCCTAAGTAGTGACCACGACCACAACTACAATCCTCGATATTCGAGCTGAATTTAGATCTCGAGTATGACAGTGAGTGCCACTTTGGTGACCCTGATCTACTACATGAGCTCCTCTCCTAATCGTTATCCTTCAGATCATCCTTTAGTGCACTTTTCCTCAGTGGTAGCTCGTCTGCATCTTCAAGTGCGAGCCCTTTCGTAATCCTTGGTAGAATAATGTCACACACACGCTCCTCATGTAGAAGTTGGTTGATGAACTCATCCATGTAGACAATCTTGATACTGGCTAGGTAGTTGGATGTAATTATAGTACTCTAGAGTTAATAAATTGGAAAAGAAAAAATATATATAGCTCTCAGCAATACATACCTTCTAACTTCTGCCTTAGTTCTTGGTAATCATTCAGTAGAGGTTCAAGATACTAGTAGACCTCTATTGTACTCACCAGCTATAGATAAAACGCTCTCAGCAAGTACCTATTGTAAATTCTACTAGTAAGTACAAGTTTGATACACAATTTTATTTCACTTGTCAGGCTGTAGTTGCAACAGTTTGAAGGTTAGACAAATGAACTCAGTTGGTTTTTCAGGACCTTATATACTGGCCTATACTGTTGATCTCAATGGCTTTGCCAAGGACAGTGGCAGCTAAGTTTTTCAAAAGGTAAGAAGACTATGTGTGAAAGTCAGTAGCTGAATTGCGTTTCAAAAATGTTGTTTATGGTGCTTGTTATATGCAATATTCACCTGTAAGACCAAAGCAAGATTCTTTCTAGTATAGAGAATCATAGATACTTGAGTGAATGATTTTCTTGACTAAATATCGTGGATTTGTTCCATTGATGTTAATGGCCTCTGCAATCATTCTGTTTGCCATGGTCCCTTCTCGTCCTTATGAAATGGTGTAATTTCATGACCTTTCTCCGGAGGTTTTTTTTTTTTTTAAGCAGATACAAAAGGTTGTATAATTAAATAAAACTCCTGTTACAGTTGCAAAGTCTGACATTGTTTTTGTTTTGCCGATATACCGAGCATTATGGGCCTACCCGCGCCGCTTTCGTCTTCACTAGGAAGACATGACGACTTTAAACATGTGGTTTTCGAGAGCAAGTTGGACCAATCAATAGTCGTTTAGTCACCTACTTTACCGTGTTGACGCGTCAACGTACCAAACAATTCAGGTCATGTGCGGAACACATGGACGAGAGAATGACGAAAACGGCTCGTAAATTTACTCTCATATGAGCCAAGGAAGGAAGGGTCAGATGGGCAAACAAGCTTCACTCGGAATGTACCTGGCGTTTCAATATCAAAACCATCTTATGATTAAGAAACAATTTGAAACCAAGAAAAAAAAACCAAAAGAAAAAAAAAAAAAAAACCAAAAAAAAAAAAAAAAAAAATGTACAGAAAATAATCCAAGCCACGTAGAAGACTCAACTACAGAAAACTCGATATATATAATGCGCATGGAATAAAGGCCGATATGATCTGCGCAAACTAATATGAGCCAAAACACAGACGTGCTATGTAATGTTACCTGCGTGCTATGTCATAGCTAGTCGACAGGAAAAGAATGTATACAACGATATACTGCAATCATTGCGCGACAACCACAAAAGGAATGTGAAGAAGCGCGTGAAAAACGGAGAGTTTGGGGAAGTGTTATGAAGTTATGATTGCATGATATGAACAAGGAGAAAGCGGGTCAATTGTTAAAGATTACAATTCGAAAGGAGGAAGTGGTAGATAATTAGTCGGAATGATAGACAGATAAGCAATTTGGTATGCGAAATTGAGGGTAAACTATGATGATATGGTATCGGTACAGCTTTCGGCCTAGCCCGTCATGGGAATAATGTTTATGTGGAGTTACGAATAAGGTACCGAAATTGTGAAAACTAGTGTCAGTATCATAGCTTGAGCGTAAAACCGAAAAAAAAAAAAAAAAAAAAAAAAAAAAAAAAACACCCGCGTTCGACATCCTCAAATTATCGCCACATGCCTTTGCCGGCGACAATGATTGCACACCACTCTACGGTGACACTTCATTCTGCATCATCTCTACCGCCACATCGCGAGTGCCGTTTTTACCCCACATCCCACCTCCTATCGCCACATCTTTTGGAATCGAAATCTATCCTGGATCTCGACCTGCCTTCCACCATCTAAGATCCCCATTGCTGCTCCGTCAATTTTCATAATTCTACCAGCAGCAGCTATTGGACGGCTTTGGCTGCGGTGCTGGAATGATGATGTTTGAATCCCTCTTGCCTCCCCCTCCCCCACTGTGCTTACGCTCCACGAGAGTCCGTGTAATCTGTAGAAAGAGTTCTTCAATAGTGCCATTGTCGTCTTTGGCGGACACCTCGTGAACAGGAGTTTCGGCACCTAGGGCGCGCGCCACGTATTCCTGAGTCCGCTTGAGTGGGACAGCGCGCTGCGTGGCAGCCAAGTCAGATTTATTGCCCACAACATGTATCACTAGCGAATCTGTTAGATTCTTTTTGAGTTCTAGAGAGGTTTTGGTAAGTTAGAGATACAGTCAGTGTGTGCTCAGATGATAAATGCACTTTCATATACAGCCGTTGGAACTTCGATATACAAACGCCAATCATCGACTATACTATTCATTCATTAGATACATAGCCCAAGATGTATCTATGTTTTCACCTTTTTCATTTCTTCCTTGAAGACTTCCACCACTTGTAAACCTCGTACCATATTTTGCGCTCCCAACAAATCAAATCACAAATCAAATCACTAACCTTCCACCCACGAGTTCATGTCCAGGAAGCTCTGTTCCTGTGTAATATCGTACACCAAGATGGCCGCATGTGCACCGCGATAGTACATTGGCGCCTACAAGAAATTTACGAACATATGTAAGTCAGTATGTTCGACACGATTTGAGGAATGCCAGACAATAAAGAGAAGAATTCCTCACCATCGACCTGAACCGCTCTGTGAACAAGTATCGATTTTATAGATAATTAATGAATAAGAGGCACAAAATTGAAATGTAGCATGCATATAAAATGGTTAACTTAATGGTATTCTGCATTCCTCCATCTTGCCAACCATTATTACCATACCTTGCCCCGCGGTATCCCATATTTGTAGCCGTACTTTGCAATTATCTACCAGTCTAAATACATGTCAAGAATGAAAAAGAGGATGAACTTAAGCAAGATCATATATGCTATCTAGTAATCTAATAAATCTAATCGCCGAGCTGCCTGATTTGACAGATATCACTGATAATAATCTCATCCATTGTATGAATGAGTCGGTGAGTCTGTATGTTCAATACCTCTCAGTCCCTTGCTTCGCTGTTTTCAAATATTCAACTTTCGTTTTGCTCTCAGCATCTCGGCATAGATATAACTCATTGCATGTTTGGGACGTTTATGCGTTTATGCCGCCATCTCACCGCTAAGTCCACCCGAGATTTAAAAAAATTTCCCCGCCGAACTAAAAATAGAACACTTACAGTTTTTTGGCCGTGAAAGATGCACCAATCGTTGCGGTACAGTTGGGAGAGAATGTCTTATCGAGATAGCGGACGACCAACGAGGTCTTTCCGACACCTGTAATATGCAGAGAAACACAATGGTGAGAAAACAATGAACAATTCGCGTGTCTTTTTTTCGTTCCAGTGAGCATTGAATGTGTATAAAGTCTCTGACCGCAAGCGAAACCAAACCCCTCTTATAATGCAATAAGGTTTATTTCAAAGGTAAATGGGCACTTAACCGACCTTGACTTCCAAGTATGACGACTTTGGCCTCGAGAGAGGAGCCAGAGGATGAAGGAGCGTACGACATTATTCGTTCAAAAGGATGGGAGAGGGCGTAAGTATAGGGATGGGTGAGGGTATTTCCAAAGAGAAGAGGAGGGCGCTGTTCGGCATAAGCAAGGTTTTTTTTGATCGGATATTCACATTTTGGAAGGTCGATGACGCACTACTGGAACCACAACGTGCCATTGGCTACAAATCAGCAAAGGTGATTTCCCCCTTTCATGACCTCTAAAAAAAAAAAAAAAAAAAAAAAAACCCCACATTGCCATTACATCATCATAAACCATTCTTGCGAACCCGAACTTTCGTTTATCAACTTTTGGCTCCATCTCGCCCTTTGGATTCTTAGTCTCCCCCGCGTCTCCCGTTTCCCGTTTCTCGATACACAAGCTCCCACCCTACCGGTCATGTGGCTTGACTTGATGTTAATCAGGCTCCTATGACTCCTTTTCGCTCCGTTTGGCTCGCGTTGACATCACTCCCCCGCACTAGAGCTACGACGCCCACAACAACAAAACGCCATCTGTGTTACCCTGTTACTTTCCACAAGTTATCAGTACGAAAGCCACGCGAAAGGGAGAGGTGGCGCGGACAAGCCACATTTTATTTTTGCAAAAGAGACGACACCTGTCCAGTTCCAGTTCGTCAAATAGATTGAAAGCGATAATCGGCACACTATTTTTAAGAGCCAGTTTGTCGTAGCCATGAAAGGAATTTAGACGATTTTATTTCTTGGGCAAGTCCGGTGGCTGAGGTGTTAACCGTTCCGGGTACCGTTTGACTGTTCGACTCGAAGAAAGGAGGCTGTAGGTAGATCTGGGTGAATTTCGAATTGCCCTGAACACACATATGGGCTTATTTCCATATTTAACCTTAATCCCATTAATTTTCGCTTTCCCTATAGAAATACTCGACTAACTTACTAACTGGGATATGTACTCCAATTTAAATGGAAAATAATAATAATAATAGTTTTTAAGCTACCTCACTTATTCTTCCCACGGCCATCACATGCACAAACGCGCAGCATCTATAGCATCTGTGGTGAAAACACAGTTGCACACACACAGTCTATTTCGGGAATGCCGGGCTTCGGTACTTCCCGCACAGCCAGATCACAAAGACAAACATAATAGATAAGGTAAGAGCGGAAAGATGAGTACTTGTTGGAGAAATTATACATACGTCGCGCCCGCGAGGCAAAAGCTAAATACAAGGGGGCTAATACGATTAAAAGACTATACGTGCAACAAAAATCCGCATAATAGTATTCTAACGAAGAAGATAATATCACCGGGCCCGCGAATGGACATCCTCTCAAACGTAAGCCTTCTCGCTTCACCAATGTACCTGGGTCACTACCTCGTTCACATGCCTTTCGTACCACTCCTCGGGCGAGATTGTCATTTGGAAGTTACTCTTCAAAACTCCCTTGCCGATGCGATCCCGATAGAACCACGCGGCGGGCCAGAGAATGATCCAAAGGCAGGTGATAAAGAGGAGGACCTGGACCCAGGTCTGATCCCAGTAGTATGCGAACCCCGCGTCGGAGCAGACGCGTGTCTGCTCGTGGCTGGTCGGGTAGGAGATAGTGAGGGAACGGTGGAAGCCAATGTAGCGGATCGCGGAGGTAAGGGCTGATGATGGAAAGATCAAGGTGGTTATTAGTGAAGACTAGAGGTTACACAATGGAATACTCTCCAACTTTTTATTGTGTTTAATCAGAGCGACGCTGATCCGTGTCTTTTCATATAATCTCTATGCACATAATTCGTCAAAGTTAAGCAAAACACTTACCAAGCGTCAACCTCTCGTAATCCCAATCAATCTGCTTTTTAACCTTGATCTCCTTTAAAAATTTTTTGCTCTTAATGTACTCGTCGCATAATTCCCTGACTGTCTTGGGCTTTGGCGGCTCCATTTGGGGCTTATTCCTGTTAAACCATTTGGAGACAGCTGGAAACCACGAATTCGACTCAGGTTGCGATAGGACGTAGAGCCCCGTGTAGCTGTGAAGGGCGACGTAGCTGGAGGCGTCGATTTTGAAATGGAAATCTGTCACTTCCTCAGTATAATACTCAACCTCCTGGCGGTCGTTACGCGTGACTGTGCGGCTTCGCGACTCATTGTGAAAACCTAACATGGGAGGTCGCGAGAGTATAATAGCCTTAGTTACTGCAATCGTACTCACGAACCAAGGATTTCATTTCAATAAATCACGCACCACGAAACTCAATCACAATCTCCGGCGGGCTATTATGCGTCGACAAAAACTGATAGAGCGCTTCTGGATCCTCGTTAAGATGCTTGTCATACGACACTATACCCTTCGAGCTCTCTTTGTACTCCGCCTGATAGGTGGAATAATCAGGAGGTAGTGGTCTCCCGGCACTGATCGCGGACTGCGCCACGTCTGCGTCCCCCACCTGGCGCTGCAACAGCGGCGAGATGTTGGTTGTGACGTCCTCATATAGTTCTTGATCGTAAGCATCTATCGGCGCGGTGGGTACCGGGAAGGTGTGATCAGGAGTGTTGACAACGCAGTAGTCCTCATTGTTGAAGAGTGCTTCCCGATAAGATGGGGGGGCGGAGGCGTCGGGGAAGGGGTCCGAGGAGGAGGTGGAAGGGAAGGATGGAGAGGAGCTGGTGGTAGGCTGTCTAGGGTTAGAGGAGAAAGTGAAGGAGTGGTCCTGTTTCTTTGGATCACTATCGTCGTTGTTAAACCAATGCATGATTCAACCAATATAAAGAACAAGTTCGTGTGCCAAGAAATGTGAGAAAAGGAGTCACGAAAGTTCCACTTATTTTGCCCAGCTATATCAAAATTGCATTTTCAAATTGAATAGCTTTTAATATATACATTATATAAAGAAAGCTAAAATAAAAGAAGCTATGTACTTTTGAATATATATTATAATTGCAGGAAGAAAAGAATAAAATAAATAAAACACAGGTGGTTACATTTTAAACCTTGATTTTCACCTTTACTTGCTGCAATTCAACACCTTCATATCATCGACTTTTTGTAATGTTACAAATCGCAAAACGGAAATTTAAAACTGACGTCATCAAAGCGAAATTTATCCATCTCGAAGAATACAAAATCTATATCTCTATTCAAAAGAGAAAGCATTCTACGGTTTCACTCAAATGGCTACTCCACGTGTCATTCCTATCACCCGCATTGTGCCAACCGAAGACGGAGGCTCATGTTTCGTGGATGCTGAGGTCGCCTTAACTAACGCGACCTCCATCGGCTTCCTGTCCGACATGGAGAACGCGAAAGGCATCATTTTCAGAGAGACTGATGGTAGATTTCATATTTATTCCTGAGTTGCCACTCCGCGCCCTCGAATAGGTACGATGTAGATGGAGCCTGAACGAAAACTTTAAAGGATTTCAATCTCCAAACACCGCGAGGCGCTTATTCATTTTATTTTATTTGATCCAACCCATAGGCTCGTACGATCTTGATTTTCACAATGCTCCAAGGTCAGTGAATCCTCGGTATTCGTAAAAAATGGCGCAAATGCGTCAATTCCATCTGACATTCCAAGAAACCCATTAGGAAGCAATATATCTTGATCCTTAATGGCGCGGTCGACATCACGACGACCGACGGGGTCACACGACGATTCAAGGACGGAGACATCTTCTTGGTGGAAGACACCACGGGGCGTGGGCACAAAAGCAAAAACGTGAACGGTGGAACACGAAGGAGCGTGTTTATTGCCCTTGAGTGAGGAATCATTCAATACATTAATATCGGCTTATCAAATTTGTGCGTTTCTTGCGTTAATCCACGAGAATAAAAAGTTGGTTTGGATTACTTCATGACTCTGCATGCCATGATAGTACATTGAGAAATGATGCCGTAAACTTCCGTAAAAGACCCCCATCACCAAACCGAAACGGCGTACATTGCATGCTTCACGTACATTGCGTACGGTCAGGTACACGATATCGTACTGATGTACGCGATATCGTACTGACGTACGCGATATCGTACCTAGGTACGATGTACGCCATTACAGTTTGGTGATGTCAAAGCCTTTCTACTTTGAAGAACTATTTTACCTTAAAAGGAATTATAAAATTAAATGCTTATTAGTATTTATATTTGTTTTTTAGAATTTAACTTCATCCAGAAATATCTTTTTGGTAAGATGGATTTATACTTCTATTAGAACTGATATCTAATTGTTAATAATTAAAACAATTAAAATATTCTGTTTAAGCAGGTTTGTTAAAGGAATGGCTGTACAGAGAATCACAAATCCCTTATCATGTCTGTACCTTGTGCTCTTCTGTTAATCCTTTAAGTTTTTCAGCCTTGTGACCATACTTCTGGAACTCCAAACTTTGATTTCTCATAAGGTGCTGAATGAGTACATCATTGTTTTAGTTTCAGGCTATACAGTTTAATGATTTTTGAAGTAAATTAAAATTAGCAAGTTTGACCAAGTATTACTATATCATCATATTAGTGTATGAGCCTTCTAATACTATTTTAAAACCATTTAATATATACTTAAAATAGGCATGATATTTAATATAAATTTTGTAGCAATTGGTACTTTATCAAAATGAAACTCTCTGTAACTCTATGATGACCTTAGCTCTGTCTTCTTCAATTACCAATCTGCTTCTAAGATCCTAAATAATAACTAACATATCTCTATGGCACACTTTTGTCATAATCATAACTTACTAGACTCTGAAATATGACCTTTGTCTATAATAACAAGAGCCTAAATTTTAGTACAATCTGAGTGAGATTAAGAAAGTGAAAATACTTTCTACCACAATGACAAGGTCAAATGTTTTTGGTAAAAAGATAATATGCAACATTGTAGAATTGGTGTTGTAAGAAAGGAAGAAAGTGAGAATAAAAAAACAATATAGCTTTGTATATAATATTCCAAAATCTTATTGTTTACTAATATGTTATTTGTGATTTACTAATGTTATATGTTAGGAATGAATGAAATAAATAATACAAACACAAGCTATATGATACTACTAATAAAGTGTTAAGAGTAATACAATTTGAGAGATACTTTTTTTATTGAGGCTCAGTATTACTAGAGATTAGTTTGTTTTTTCTTTAGAATAGTCTTTCTTAAGTAAGTCATATATTAATATTTTATTTTTATTTTTAATAATCATATATTACAACAATACTCTCTAGAGATATTATAATAGTTACTTATTACCTTTTATAGATTATACTGATATAAGTATGCTGGAGAAATGTTAGCTACTTATAGGTTTTTATTAGGAAACTATTTTTAGTTCATAGTCTATAACTAGCATTTGTACTTATAGGCTGTTCACAGGCTGTTCACAGGCTATTTGCAGACTGTTCTAGCCAGTTCATAGTTCATAATATTGTTCTAGAGGTGTTCAAGGTTTGTAATATTATTCTAGCAGAGTTCTAGAGTAGTTTATAGCTATTTGCTAATAATAGTTCATAGTCTATAACTAGCATCTATATCCATAGCTATTTTGTTTATAGCTTTTAGTAAAATAGTTCACAGCTCTTAGTAAAATAGTTTATAGATTAATTAACTATTTTTCTAATGTTTCCAGTTGACTCTTATAAATGCAGTATAAAAATGTTATGAGCATAAGTTATTAATACCTTTGTTAGATAAACTGTAGTAGTAAATCAATTAGGTATAGTATACTAGAGCTTAGTATTATTAAGTGGGAATATTTTACTAACAAATAGATATAAAATAAAATAAAATAAATAAATAAAATAACAGTATTGATTTATAAATTAATATATAGTAGAAGAACATCAGAAAAATGGTTAATTAATTCACAAACTATTTTACTAAGAGCTACAAACTATTTTACTAAGAGCTATAAACAAAATAGCTACAAACATAGATACTAGTCATAGACTATGAACTATTATTAGTAAATAGCTGCAAATAGCTACAAACTACTCTAGAACTCTGCTAGAATAATATTGCAAACTACAAACTAGCTAAAACAGCTTATGAACAGCCTGTGAACAGTCTATAAGCATAGATGCTAGTTATAGACTATAAACTGAAAATAGTTTTCTAATAAATACTTATCTAAAATATTTTTATCAGAGAAGAAAACTAAAAAATACTAACTTTCTCTAAAACAACATTAGGAAACTATTTCAGTTTATAGTCTATGACTAGCATCCATACTTGTAAGCTGTTTACAGGCTGTTTGCAGGCTATTTGCAGGCTGTTCTAGCCAGTTTGTGGTTTATGATATTGTTCTAGAGATATTTGAGGTTTATAATATTATTCTAGCAAAGTTCTAAGATAATTTGCATCTGTTTGCTAATAATAGTTCATAGTCTATAACTAGCATCTATATCTATAGCTATTTTATTTGTAGCTCTTAGTAAAATAGTTTACAGCTCTTAGTAAAATAGTTTATAGATTAATTAACTATTTTTCTGATGAATGTTATACTTTATATCAATTATATCTCCTTAAGATATAAATAGTACTTGGAGTATAGGAATTAACTAAATTTAAATCTAATATCTTTAATTTACTATTATTTTGAAAATTACCTAGAATAACAACAAATACCAACTTCTCTTTATCTTTATAATAATCAATATATATAGGAAGAAAATCATATTCTAGTTAAGCTATAGTTAATGCCAGTATTAACTAAGAAAAAATTAACCTGTTTAGCATCCAATCTAAAGAATTCTTTTTAATTATCTTCATCTAAGTATATCAATCTCAAATTCTTTATAAAAAGATTATCCATATATCTAGTAATCAATTGGTAGAAATTCAGAAGATCAAGAGTCTATTTTCTTTTTTGGATAGAATTACCTCTAGTTAGATCTCTTGAAAGACCTTTAGGATTATTTATTTCTTTTTAAACTTCAAAATGAAATAAAAGAAAACTAGAAGTATTTTAATAATTAGATAGAGGCTTTATACTGAGATTATTAATATAGTATTTGATAGTATTATTAGTAGCAGCTATCATATTTATAGAAAGTTTTTAAAGACTATAATATTTGAAATTAGTTATTTCAAAAATACTAGTTGATATTATAATTTAAAGTTTTGCTTTCTTATGAGGCAGACTTTGAGATAATAATGAAGAAGTTAGGTTAGAGTTGAAGTTATTTAGCTTTTCAAAAGCTGATATTATTTTTTCCTTAAAATTGATTAGTAGTATTTGATATTTAGTATTTAATATAGTTTTGTAAGCTAAAAAAATAAAATAAACCCAAAATATTAATTAAAATATTTTCTTACTCTCACTTATTTTTAGACTATAATTAGTTAAACTATAATGTAGATTATTTAAATATTATGTTTAGTATATTAATTCCAAAACCTACTATTAGAAAATTTACAATATCAAATACTTAAAGATAATTCAAATTGCTCTCTTATGGCCAGTAAAGAAATATATAATATAAACTATATTTGTAATAATATTGATATGCTTATTCCTATTTATTATTGTCTTTATCTCTTTTTAAAATCTTATAACCTCAATTGCTTTGAGCTCAAATTTTTAATTTTCTAAATTTTTAATTAATAACTAAATACAGCCTTGCTAATTTTACTCTTTAGATATTAAATACTTATTTATCTCTTTTCTATCCTTTTTGTTCTATTTTTGTATCTACCTCTCTTTCTTTTTCAAATTATACTATTTCTGAGCTGCTATGCTTTTTTTATATTTAGATATATTTTTATTCTCTCTAGAGAGTTTCTTAAAATAATAACAAATAATCTATTACATTTATAAGATATACTCCATATTTAGTCTAACAGATTAACCAATAAGATAGTAAGACTTAATAAATAGATAGTGTGACAAATGTACTAAAAACCGGTCGTTCGTTCGTTGAGAATGCTCAGAGTGTCAGACGCGATATCTCCCTTTGCGTATCCTTACTACAGCTAATCGTGCTGTGCTCTTCAGGCTTTACTACGGCTGATATTGAGATATTCCAAGACTCTATGCAAACTGATTTATTTAGATAGAAATAGAGGGGATATTTATACAAAATTGAAGTACTAAAGGACAACTAATAAAGACTTCGCTATGAAAATACAATCCAATCATTGCAAAGTGACTCTTCTGCCGAAATAAAAGGCGTCGTGCCGAAATAAAAGGCGTCGTGCCGAAATAAAAGGCGTTGTGCCGAAATAAAAGGGAGGGGACAAAGTGTTACAATAACTTTCTTAATCAAGCGTAGTACAAGTTCACGAAAATTAGTCAAGTTGGGGGTCGGCCGTCACATCTGGGGGCTCAACTAGGAATGTCTCGCCCTCAAGACTAAAAGGCAAAAGGATAATCTCTTCTTCTATGGTCTGACGGATTTGAGTAATTTTGGCAAGGGTCAGTTTGGAAATGTCAACGGTTCTTCCGTAAAATCCTGAAAGAAGCCATTCATAGCCTAAGAAGAGAGCATAGGTCTTGTCAACCATCTCTTTCACAAATTTAGGCAGTACCGTTTCTTGTTTTCTATTCTTGCGATGCAAGCTTCGGGCTCATCCTTGATGGAACCGGATCATAGCGTCAGTTGCACGATTTTGACGGCATAACCAGTCATGGTACTGCTGGCTAAGTAGAAGGAGCCTTTCGGGGTCTTCCTCTTGGTTGAGGGGCATCCAGTCAATGGTCTCGGATCCCTTTGTCAGTGCTTCCTTCATTGCCTTTTCCACGTCCTTCTTTGGGCTGCGTTTGTTGGGCATGATAGATTTTTACTTTGCTTCAGTGGACTGGGGTGGGGAGAATGGAACCGTTGAGTCTCCTAAGCCATATGGTGCTTTCTTTTATAGCTTGCACGTAGTATGGACCTTCCCACTTCGGTTGCAATTTAGCCGACCATGACGATTCCACTATGTTTCGGTATACGAGGACTTGATCTCCGATATGCAAGGGGGTTGCATTTGTCTTCTTGTTTTGGTTCGTCCATTGTCTTTCCTGCGCCTTGTCGATGAACAAGGATGCCTTCTTTCAGATTAATTGTAGTCTGCTGATATCCCATGCGACGTAAGCCCACAAACGATCATCATACGTTCCATTGTCCTTTTCCGGGTGGTGAAACTCTCGGTTTGGCAACCTTCCATATACAAGCTCGAAGGGGCTGAACTTTGTTGATACTTGGCGAATGGTTCGGACCGCAAAAAGAGCGCTATCAAGATAATGGTCCCATGTTGCTTCTTGATCGATAATTTTTCCCAAGATGTTCTTGACCGTCTGGTTGGTACGTTCGGTTTGACCATTTCCTTGTGGGTGGTACGATATTGTTCGGATATGCTTGATATGGTAAGTCCGCTCGAGTTCCCTAATTAATTCATTCAGAAACTCCGTGTCTCGGTCGCTGGTTATTTCCTTTGGTACTCCATGTTGGCAAATAATATCGGTGTGCAAGAACTTGGCCACTGTCTGTGCATCTGCGTCTTCAACTGCTATTGCCTCTGGATATTTTGTAAAGAAGTTTACTGCTAAAATAATATATCTTTTTCCCGTTAATGTTACTGGCATGGGTCCCATGACGTCTATCCCGATGTGCGAAAATGGCTCAGCCTTGATGGTTGCCGAAGCGGCTCGGGGCATGTCTTTGGCTCTTGCTCGTTTTTGGCATGTGTCGCAACTTCGTACAAAGTTGATTACGTCGTCTTGCATTCCGGGCCACCATGCTGAATTCCTAAGTCGATATAAAGTATTGTCCTGGCCTACATGTCCAGATAACGGATGATTATGTGCTAATGATAAAATGTTTGATACGTCCTTCTCCTGAATTACTGGAATAATGCGTCCCTTCTTTTTACGATATAATAAATTGTCCTGAATTTCGTACTGTCTGCCGGTGGTTAATAAAATGTTCTTCGTCCAATCCTCCATATCTTCCCTAATTTCTCTCCTCGTCAACCAAATCACCAGATCGTAGTACAATGTTGCATTCATTGCTGCGCCCTGCCTTGGGCATCTGATAATAGCATTCTGCTGAGTGCGTCGGCATTCTGATTTGTCTTCCCTTTTCTGAATTTTACTGTAAAATCATATTCTTGAAGCGTCATGATCCACCGTGCATACATCCCACTTGGATCGGGTCTGTTGAATAACTATTTTAGCGCTGAATGGTCCGTGATAACTTCGAAGTGTCGTCCGATGAGATAATATCTGAACTACTTGACTGCCCATACGACTGCGAGACACTCCAATTTGGTAGATTCGTAATTCTTCTCCGCGCCGCGTGTTCCTCTACTTGCATAACAAATTACTCGTTCTAAGCCCTTGGTGTCATCTTGTGAGAGAATTGCTCCTACTCCTATTGCACTCGTATCGGTATAAAGCTTGAATAGCTTTGTCCAATTTGGTTTCGCTAGTACAGGTGCGGTTGCCAGAGCTTTCTTTAATGCGTTTAGCGCCTCTTGCTCAAGTTCGTTTTGTTCTTCGTCGATTTCCGCCCAGTTGTAACTTTTTGTAAGGGTTGCATACAGTGGTTCGGCTAAGCTTGCGAAATTGCGTATGTACCGTCGGTAGTACGAGGCTAGTCCCAGAAAGGCGCGCATCTCCGTTCGGTTGGTCGGTTTCTTGAACTTGGTAACGGCTTCCACTTTGGCTGGATCGGTTCGGATTCCTTCTTTGTCGATGATGTGCCCAAGTATTGTAACTTTTTCCGCAGTGAATGTACACTTCTTTGGTTTCAAATAAAGGCCTTCGGTTCTCATTCGGTTGAATACCTTGCGTAGTGCTTTGATGTGGTCCAGGAATGTTACCGTGAATATCGTAATATCGTCAATGTACACCAATAGTGTTTTTCCGATGAGATCTCCGAATATTTTAGTCATCATTTTCTGGAAGCTGGCCGGGGCATTCTTGAGTCCGAATGGCATTCGTAGATATTTCCAATAGCTTTGCAGTGTTACGAAGGAAGCGATCTCTTGTGATTCTTCATCAAGTCCCATTTGATAATATCCGCTGGTCATATCGAGAGTTGTGTAGAGGCTTGCACGAACTGGTATCTTTGAAAAGGTATTGTCGATTCTTGGTATCGGGAAGGCATCTCCTTTAGTGATGTCATTCAGTTTCCTAAAGTCGGTACACATCCTTGGAGCAAAGGTTCCTGCTTCTAATCCTTTCTTTGGTGTGATGATGTTTGGAAATCCCCATGGGCTGTCCGTTTCAGCGGCCATTCCTCCTTTGACCATATCGTCGATTTCTTTTTGTTGCCATTCGATGTATGCCGGTGGTGTTCGGTACGGTGCACATTTGATCGGAGGGTGCCCTTGGACGTTGATGTGATGAAAATGCTTTGGTGGTTTCAGATTGATTTCTTTGAAGGTTGTCGCGAATATGTCAGAGTACTCATTGATAAGCTCTTGCAACTCCTTCTTTTCTTTCTCGCCAAGTTGTTCTCCGAAAGTGTATGCCTTCTTATTCGCCGTCTTGGGTGCATACTTGAGTTCTGTTACGATTTTCGCGATATTCATTCCAGTAGATCCAAACCCTTTGTCTCCTCTGGTTGTTTCTTCGAGATTGGTTACTTCTATAGCCTTGCCTGTCCAGATGGGTATGATTATCAACTGCGCAATTCGGTCTCCTCCATAAAGTTTGGCTATGCTGAATCGATATCAGTTGACAACTACAATCTTGATTTCGCCCATGTAATCTGCGTCAATAACTCCTGCATCAATCGTAATTCCGGCGGCTGCTAGAGAACTCCTTGGTTTGATTTGGCCGTAATGTCCTTGAGGTATTTTCGCGGCGATTCCTGTCCCAACTACACATGATTCTCCCGGTTGTAGTTCGATGTCTTTGACAGTAGATAAATCAAATCCTGCAGCTTGTTCACTTTTTCTCTCCAAGGGCTTGGCTTTTTGGTTAGTTCGTACGATCTGCATCATAAAGAATTCTTTCTGTTCATCCTCATCATCGCTTTCTATCATTTGCGGCCGAACTCCTCTTTCTAAGTCGACGGGTATTTCATAACGTCGTCCTTTCCAGGTGATTCGCATTTTGCATGCGCCGAGGTCGATTACTGCCCACACTTTCTTTAACCAGTTATTTCCGATAACAAGGTCATAGGATGTGGTGTCGACTACCATTGCTGATACTGGAATGATAAGTTTACCGAAGCGGATTGGTAATTTATGCACCTTGCCGAGTGGTGTTGCAACATGTCCATCAGCTACTACGATTGTCATTGTTGTGGCTTCTTCGATTTGCCACCCAAGTCGGTCGAGCATTGTCTTGCTGATAATACATCCTCCAGCGCCTGTATCGATAATGCATGGCATCGTAATTTCCTCAATCTGACATTGCGAATATGCCGATGAGTTCTGTGGTTCGTTGTCCTCCGATTGTTACGTTGCGTTGATCTCCACTACTTCGTACCCGGGTTGTGCATCACTTATCCCTTTTCGGATTTGCTGTCGGAAGGTTGGGAATTCAGCGAGTTGTCCTATTTTGACAGGGATGGTCATGTCCTCCATTTCTTTCCATACATTTAGACCATATTTCTTGGATTTTCGCAGTTTGCGTTCCTTGTTTCCTTCACTCGCAGGTGCTTCAGACATCGGTGTGTCTTCTCGGATAATTCGATTCACTTCTTCTTTGAAGAGCTCATCTTGTTCGTCACCGTCGAATTCTCGCTCTTGTGCTCGTTGTGCCACCCGCGGGGTTTTCGTTGTATAAGGAGATCCTGCCTTCTTGGGGCGTCCGGGTTTTCATTTTTCTTGAGCAGCCGGGAATACTTCTACTTGGGTGTACTCGTCTTCGCTATCGAAATCTTCTTCTTCAAAGGTGACGACATTTATCTGGGTTCATCCTTGAGTTCTTGATTGGGCGATTCGGCTTGTTTCCGTCATGCACCTTGCAGCATAGTGCCCTTTTTCTCCACATCTCTTGCATACTCGTGTGTCAGGTTGATTGCAGTCTCTTGATGTATGCCCGTCTTGGTTATACCTGAAGCACCTTAGGTTACCGATCGGGTATGCGTTTGATCCTGTTGCAGGGGTTGGGTTTGCCATAAATCGTTGAACTGGGTGCTGTGCATCAATCTGCTTTTTAAGGTCCGATATATGCGCAGTCATCTTGCTCATTTGTTCAATAAGATCGTCCATGGCTGGGTCCTTTCGTGAGGCTGCTCCCCAGTTGACTGTTGCTGGTGCGATGGTGGGTACAACCGCTGGTATGGTTCCCGTTTCTTGAAGGTTATTTGGTAAAATCTGCTGCATTATGTCTTGACCCGGGTTTCGTGCAGCCCAATATCTCTGCGCATAGTCCACCTTTTGTGCATGATTTAGTCCGACCGGGCTGGAGCGTACTTGGAGGGCGATTTCTCGATAAAGTCCGTTCATAAAGGATTGCTCTATGATGAGGTCTTGGTTGGCTGCCGGATACCCCGCGAGATCTACCGCATGTCGTATCTTCGTGTGGAAGGCGAGCGGACTTTCGTTCATCCCTTGGTACATTGATGCGAGTTGATCTTTCATGCTTTGCTGTATGTCGGCAGTATGATAAGTTGCTCTCAACCATGCAATAGCATTGGTGAAGGTTACTAGGGCATCGGCTTCTGTGTTTGCTCCCCCTGCTCCTCTATTAAATCCTCCGTTTGCTGCTGTAGCGGCTATTGCGGCATCATATGCGATTTTGGCAGGTCCTCGTAAAACTGCTTCCAGGACGTTCACTTTTGCGACGTTGTTGAACTGTCGGATCGCATTGTAGATTTGCAAATCTTCGATAAACTTGATTACTGATTCAGCTGGTACATAACCAGTGAAGGTCGGTGGTCTTTCTGTCATTTCGTATGTGCTGTTTTCTGGTTCGTCGTCATCTGTTTCGTCGTTGGATGATTCGTCAAATAATGCTTGAAGGTTGTCTCCAAAATCAATAGCTGATTCGTCGTCTGATGATAATCCGTCGTGTACTGTAAGGGAAGCGATGGATTCTCTTGTCTCGCTGTAATCGCCGTCCGAAGGATCGGGTGTAATGAATTCTTCTTCCTTGGAGCCGGAACTGTTTGGTGATCTTCTTCGTATAAAAAGTGGGGGTGTCCTTCGATGATCCATTTTGAATGATGCTGTCTTCCGCTATGGGTGCGCTGTCATTACTTGAAGGGGTAGTTCGGTCCTGCTTGAATGAGGATGTGAGAGTCGGTCTTTTGATAACTCTCCTACCAGTCGGCACCAAGATGTGACAAATGTACTAAAAACCGGTCGTTCGTTCGTTGAGAATGCTCAGAGTGTCAGACGCGATATCTCCCTTTGCGTATCCTTACTACAGCTAATCGTGCTGTGCTCTTCAGGCTTTACTATGGCTGATATTGAGATATTCCAAGACTCTGTGCAAACTGATTTATTTAGATAGAAATAGAGGGGGTATTTATACAAAATTGAAGTACTAAAGGACAACTAATAAAGACTTCGCTATGAAAATACAATCCAATCGTTGCAAAGTGACTCTTCTGCCGAAATAAAAGGCGTCGTGCTGAAATAAAAGGCGTCATGCCGAAATAAAAGGCATCGTGCCGAAATAAAAGGGAGGGGACAAAGTGTTACAATAACTTTCTTAATCAAGCGTAGTACAAGTTCACGAAAATTAGTCAAGTTGGGGGTCGGCCATCACAATAGCATTATAGATAGCTATTAAATCTCTTAAAATTAATAAAAGGTATAATCTGTTGTATTTATAAGGTATGCTTCATATTTAGTCCAACAGATTAACCAATAAGGTAGTAAGACTAAAGCATTATAATAGCTGGAGGAGAAGAAGAAGAAAGAGATATAAATTAGTCTCTATAGCTTTTTGGATAATGCATTTAGCTCTGATGACTAAAAAATTATCTATCTTTATAAGTCAGCCTTAAATAATAAAAGTAGTTATTGTTATTGATATAAATATCAGATAAGAAATACTAAGAATAAGTTATTATAAAATGAATATTAGATATGAATTTAGTCTTATAACCTTTAGGATAAATTAAGCTATAACTAAAAGAATTACCTTTGATATTAAATTTCAGTTACAGGCAGTTGTATCAAATATTGGCTTGAATGTCAGACAAGATATAATTTAGTTTTAGATGATATAATTATAATAAAAATAAAACAAAATAAAATAAAATAAAATAAAATAAAATAAAATAAAATAAAATAAAATAAAATAAAATAAAATAAAATAAAATAAAATAAAATAAAATAAAATAAAATAAAATAAAATAAATAAAATAAAATAAAATAAAATAAAATAAAATAAAATAAAATAAAATAAAATAAAAATAAAAATAAATAAAATCTACTCTCAATGACAAAAGAATAATCTACCTCTAACCTCTGGCAGAGTTATAGATGTTAAATTTGGATAGGTGAGCAAATACTATAAATAAGTATAAATTATAGTTATTGTTAAAAATATCAGACTTGAATATTATATATAAATTTATTTTTTTCAAGCCTTTGAATAATGTAAATAAATATAATAATAATAATAATAATAATGTTAATAAATTTTATATAAATTATTCTCTCTTTATCTAAATATTCTTAAATAGCTTTGATATCAGATATTTTAAAAATATATAAAATAATTTTCTCACCTTACTCTTATTTTAAAATACTTTTAATAGTACTATAGTTTTTTGGTTCTATAGTAGATTTAATATAAACTGGTTTTATATTGATATTTTATTTAAAAATAATTCTATATATTTGGAATTTTCATTTATAGGCTATAATAATTAAAGACTGAATACTCTAGTACTATAATTAAGCTTACATATACTCCTTGATCTATAATCTAGATTATATACTATTGTGACAAATGTACCAATAACCGGTCATTCGTTCATTCATATGTACCAAGTGAGAATACTCAGAATTATGGACGCGATATCTCCCTTTGTATATCCTTACTACAGCTTCGTGCTGTGCTCTTCAGGCTTTACTATGACTGATATTGAGATATTCCAAGACTCTGTGCAAACTGATTTATTTAGATAGAAATAGAGGGGGTATTTATACAAATTTGAAAGACTAAAAAACAACTAATAGAGACTTCGCTATGAAAATACAATCCAATCATTGCAAAGTAACTCTTCTGCTGAAATAAAAAGCATCTTGCCGAAATAAAAGGTGTCGTGTCAAAACAAAAGGGAGGGGACAAAGTGTTACAATGACTTTCTTAATTGAGCATAGTACAAATTCGCGAAAATTAGTCAAGTTGGGGGTTGGCCGTCACATCTGGGGGCTCAACTGGGAATGTCTCGTCCTTGAGACTAAAAGGCAAGAGGATAATCTCTTCCTCTATAGCCTGACGGATTTGAGTAATTTCGGCAAGGGTCAGTTTGGAAATGTCAACGGTTCTTCCATAAAATCCTGAAAGAAGCCATTCATAGCCTAAGAAGAGAGCATAGGTCTTGTCAACCATCTCTTTCACAAATTTAGGCAGTACCATTTCTTGTTTTCTATTCTTGTGATGCAAGCTTCGGGCCTGTCCTTGATGGAACTGGATCATAGCATCAGTTGCACGATTTTGGCGGCATAACCACTCATGGTACTGCTGGCTGAGTAGAAGGAGCTTTTCGGGGTCTTCCTCTTGGTCGAGGGGCGTCCAGTCGATGGTCTTGGATCCCTTTATTAGTGCTTCCTTCATTGCTTTTTCCACGTCCTTCTTTGTACTGCATTTGTTGGGCATGATAGATCTTGACCTTGCTTCGATGGACTGGGGTGGGGAGAATAGAACCGTTAAGTCTCCTGAGCCAAATTGTGCTTTCTTTTATAGCCTGTATGTAGTATGGGCCTTCCCACTTCAGTTGTAATTTAGCCGACCATGACGATTCTACTATGTTTCGGTATACGAGG
Organism: Endogone sp. FLAS-F59071; assembly: GCA_003990785.1. Taxonomy (NCBI): domain Eukaryota; kingdom Fungi; phylum Mucoromycota; class Endogonomycetes; order Endogonales; family Endogonaceae; genus Endogone; species Endogone sp. FLAS-F59071. The sequence continues at coordinate 12,096 of RBNK01000149.1, read as the reverse complement.
ACTTGATCTCTGATATGCAAGGGGGTTGCATTTGCCTTCTTGTTTTGGTTCGTCCATTGTCTTTCTTGCACTTTGTTAATGAATACGGATGCCTTCTTTCGGATCAACTGTAACCTGCTGATATCTCGTGTGACATAAGCCCATAAACGATCATCATACGTTCCATTATCCTTTTCGGGGTGGTAGAACTCTCGGTTTGGCAATCTCCCATACACAAGTTTGAAGGAGCTGAACTTTGTTGATGCTTGGCAAATGGTTCGAACCGCAAAAAGAGCGCTATCGAGGTAATGATCCCATGTTGCTTCTTAATCGATAATCTTTGCCAAGATGTTCTTGACTGTCTGGTTAGTGCGCTCGGTTTGGCCATTTCCCTGTGGGTGGTACAACGTCATTCGGATATGCTTGATATGGTAAGTTCGCTCGAGTTCCCTAATTAATTCATTTAGAAACTCTGTACCTCGGTCGCTGGTTATTTCCTTTGGTACCCCATGTCGGCAGATGATATCAGTGTGCAGGAACTTGACCACTGTCTGTGCATCTGCGTCTTCGACTGCTATTGCCTCCAGATATTTTGTGAAGAAATCTACTGCTAAAATAATATATCTTTTTCCCGTTAATGTTACTGGCATAGGTCCTATGATGTCTATCCTGATGTGTGAAAATGGCTCAGCCTTGATGGTTGCAGAAGCGGCTCGGGGCGTGTCTTTCACTCTTGCTCATTTTTGGCATGTATCGTAATTTCGCACAAAGTTGGTTATATCATCTTGCATTCCGGGCCACCATGCTGAATTCTTGAGTTGGTATAAAGTATTGTCCTGGCCTACGTGTCCAGATAATGGGTGATTATGTGCTAATGATAAAATGTTTGATACGTCCTTCTCCTGAATTACTGGAATAATGCGTCCCTCCTTTTTACAGTATAATAAATTGTCCTGAATTTCGTACTGTCTGTCGGTGGTTAATAAAATGTTCTTCATCCAATCCTCTATATCTTCCCTAATTTCCCTCCTTGTCAACCAAATCACCAGATTGTAGTACAGTGTTGCATTCATTGCTACACCTCACCTTAGGCATCCAATAATAGCATTTTGCTGAGTGCATCAGCGTTTTGGTTTATCTTTCCTTTTCTGAATTTCACTGTGAAATCATATTCTTGAAGCATCATGATCCACCATGCATACATTCCACTTGGATCGGGTTTGTTGAACAACCATTTAAGTGCCGAATGGTCTATGATGACTTCGAAGTGTCGTTCGATGAGGTAATATCTGAACCACTTGACTGCCCATACGACTGCGAGACACTCTAATTTGGTAGATTCATAATTCCTCTTGGCACCACATATTCCTCTGCTTGCATAACAAATTACTCGTTCCATGCTCTTGGTATCGTCTTATAAAAGTATCGCTCCTACTCCTATTGTGCTTGCATCGGTATAAAGCTTAAAAAGCTTCATCCAATTTGGTTTTGCTAGTACAGGTGTGGTTGCCAGAGCCTTCTTTAATACGCTAAGTGCTTCTTGTTTGAGTTCGCTTTGTTCTTCATCGATTTCTTCTCAATTGTAGCTTTTTGTAAGGGTTACGTACAGCGGTTCGGCTAGGCTTGCGAAATTGCATATATACCGTCGGTAGTACGAGGCTAGTCCCAGAAAGGCGTGCATCTCTGTTCGGTTGGTAGGTTTCTTGAACTTGGTAACGGCTTCCGCTTTGACTAGATCGGTTCAGATTCCTTCTTTATCGATGATGTGCCCGAGTATTGTAACTTTTTCTGCAGCGAATGTGCACTTCTTTGGTTTCAAATAAAGGCCTTTGGTTCTCATTCGGTTGAATACTTCGCGTAGTGCCTTGATGTGATTCGGAAATGTTACCGTGAATATCATAATATCGTCAATGTATACCAATAACGTTTTTCCAACGAGGTCTCCGAATATCTTGGTCATCATTTTCTGGAAGCTTGCTGGGGTGTTCTTGAGTCCGAATGGCATTCGTAGATATTTCCAATGGCCTTGCGGAGTTACGAATGAAGCGATTTCTTGTGATTCCTCATCAAGTCCCATTTGATAATACCCACTAGTCATGTCAAGGGTTGTGTAAAGGCTTGCACAAACTGGTATCTTTGAGAAGGTATCGTCAATTCTTGGTATCAGGAAGGCATCTCTTTTTGTAATGTCATTCAGCTTTCTAAAGTCGGTACACATTCTTGGAGCAAAGGTTCCTGCTTCTAATCCTTTCTTGGGTGTGATGACATTTGGAAATCCCCATGGGCTGTCTGTCTCAGCGGCCATTCCTCCTTTGACCATATCGTCGATTTCTTTTTGTTGTCATTCAATATATGCTGGTGGTGTTCGGTATGGTGCACATTTGATCGGAGGGTGTCCTTGGACGTTAATGTGGTGGAAATGCTTTGGCAGTTTCAGATTGATCTCCTCGAAGGTTGTTGCGAATATGTCAGAGTATCCGTTGATGAGTTCTTGTAACTCCCTTTTTTCTTCTTCGCCAAGCTGTTCTCCGAAAGTGTATGCCTTCTTATTCGCTGTTTTGAGTGCGTGCTTGAGTTCTGTTACGATTTTTGCAATATTCATTCCAGTAGATTCGAACCCTTTGTCTCCTCTAGTCGTTTCTTCGAGGTTGGTTACTTCTATGGCTTTGCCAGTCCAAATAGGTATGATTATTAGCTGCGCGATTCGATCTCCTCCATAGAGTTTGGCTATGTTGAATCGATGTCGGTTGACAACTATGATCTTAATTTCGCCTGTATAGTCTGCATCGATAACTCCTGCATCGATCGTAATTCCAGCAACTGCCAGGGAACTTCTTGGTTTGATCTGACCATAATGTCCTTGAGGTATTTTCGCGGCGATTCCTGTCCCGACTATACATGATTCTCCCGGTTGCAGTTCGATATCCTTGATGGTAGAGAGATCAAATCCGGCGGCCTGTTCACTTTTTTGCTCCAGAGGTTTGGCCTTCTGATTGGTTCGTACAATCTGTATCATGAAGAATTCTTTTTGCTCATTCTCATCATCACTTTCTACCATTTGCGGGCAGACTCCTCTTTCTAAGTCGACGGGTATTTCATAACGTCATCCTTTCCATGTAATTCACATTTTGCATGCACCAAGGTCGATTACTGCTCATACTTTCTTTAACCAGTTATTTCTGATGACAAGGTTATAGGACATAGTGTCAACTACCATTGCTGATACCGGGATGATAAGTTTACTAAAGCGGATTGGTAATTCGTGCACCTTGCCGAGTGGTGTTGCGATATGTCCATCTGCTACTACAATTGTCATAGTTGTGGCCTCTTCGATCTGCCACCCGAGTCAGTCGAGCATCGTCTTGCTGATAATGCACCCTCCAGCATCTGTATCGATAATGCATGGCATCGTAATTTCCTTGATCTGACATTGTGAATATGCCAATGAGTTCTATGGTTCGTCATCCTCCGATTGTTGTGTTGCATTGATTTCTACTACTTCGTATCTAGGTTGTGCGTCACTTATCCCTTTTCGGATTTGCTGTCAGAAGGTTAGAAATTCAGCGAGTTATCCTATCTTAACCGGGATGGTCATATCCTCCATTTCTTTCCATACATCTAGGCCGTATTTCTTGGATTTTCGTAACTTGCATTCCTTGTTTCCTTCACTTGCGGGTGCTTCAGACATCGGTGTATCTTCTCAGATAATTTGGTTTACTTCTTCTTCGAAGAGTTCATCTTGTTCATCGCCGTCGAATTCTCGCTCTTGTGCCCATTATACTACCCGTGGAGTTTTCGTCGTATAGGGAGATCCTGCCTTTTTGGGACGTCTGGGTTTTCGTTTTTCTTGTGTAGCCAGGAATGCTTCCACCTAGCTATACTCATCTTCGCTATCAAAATCTTCTTCTTCAAAGGTAACAATGTTTATCTGGGTTCATCCTTGGGTTCTTGATTGGGCGATTCTGCTTGTTTCCGTCATGCATCTTGAGGCGTAGTGCCCTTTTTCTCCGCATCTCTTGCATACTCTCATGTCAGGTTGAGTGCAGTCTCTTGATGTGTGCCCGTCTTGGTTACATCTGAAGCACCTTAAGTTGCCGATCGGATACGCGTTTGATCCTGTTGCAGGGGTTGGGTTTGCCATAAATCGTTGGACTGGTCGTTATGCATTGATCTATTTTTTAAGGTCCAATATATGCGCAGTCATCTTGCTCATTTGTTCAATGAGATTGTCCATAGCTAGGTTCTTCTGTGAAGCTGCTCCCCAGTTGACTGTTGCTAGTACGATGGTGGATACAACTGCTAGTATGGTATGGGTTTCTTGAAGGTTATTTGGTAAGATCTGCTGTATTATGTCTTAACCCAGGTTTTGTGTGGCCTAATATCTCTGCGCGTAATCCACTTTTTGTGCATGATTTAGTCCAACCAGGCTGGAGCGTACTTGGAGGGCGATTTCTCGATGAAGTCCGTTTATGAAGGATTGCTCTATGATGAGGTCCTGGTTGGCTGCTGGATATCCCACGAGGTCTACTGCATGTCATATCTTCGTGTGGAAGGTGAGAGGGCTTTTATTTATCCCTTGGTACATTGATACTAGTTGATCCTTCATGCTTTGCTGTATGTCGGTGGTATGATAGGTTGCTCTTAACCATGCGATAGCGTTGGTGAAGGTTACTAGGGCATCAGCTTCTGTATTTGCTCCTCCTGCTCCTCTATTAAATCCTCCATTTGCTGCCGTAGCGGCTATTGCGGCGTCGTATGCGATCTTGGTGGGTCCTTGTAAAACTGCTTCTAGGATGTTCACTTTTGCCACATTGTTGAACTGTCGGATCGCATTGTAAATCTGTAAGTCTTCGATAAACTTGATTACTGATTCGGCTGGTATGTAACCAGTGAAGGTCAGTGGTCTTTCTGTCATTTCGTATGTGTTGTTTTCTGGTTCGTCGTCTGTTTCGTCATCAGATGATTCATAAAATAATACCTGTAGGTCATCACCAAAATCAATAGCTGATTCGTCGTCTGATGATAACCCATCATATACTGTAAGGGAGGTGATGGATTCTCTTGTCTCGCTATAATCGCCGTCCGAAGGATCAGGTGTAATGAATTCTTCTTCCTCGGAGCCGGAACTATTCAGTGATCTTCTTCGTATAAAAAGTGGGGGTGTCCTCCGGTGATCTGTTTTGAACGATGCTGTCTTCCACTATGGGTACGCTATTGTTACTTGAAGGGGTAGTTCAGTCCTGCTTGAATGAGGATGTGAGAGTCGGTCTTTCGATAACTCTTCTGCCAGTCGGCACCAAGATGTGACAAATATACCAATAACCGGTCGTTCGTTCGTTCGTATGTACTAAGTGAGAATGCTCAGAATTATGGATGCAATATCTCCCTTTGTGTATCCTTACTACAGCTTCGTGCTGTGCTCTTCAGGCTTTACTATGACTGATATTGAGATATTCCAAGACTCTGTGCAAACTGATTTATTTAGATAGAAATAGAGGGGGTATTTATACAAATTTGAAAGACTAAAGAACAACTAATAGAGACTTTGCTATGAAAATACAATCCAATTGTTGCAAAGTGACTCTTCTGCTAAAATAAAAAGTATCTTGCCGAAATAAAAGGCGTCATGCCGAAACAAAAGGGAGGGGACAAAGTGTTACAATGACTTTCTTAATCGAGCATAGTACAAATTTGCAAAAATTAGTCAAGTTGGGGGTCGGCCGTCACACTATAAATGAGATATTAAGAATGCTAAAAGAGCTGTTTTGAAAGATAAGAGATAACTAGTATCACTTATCTTTCTTATATCTAGAACTAGCTTATAAAGAATCATCTAATCTAGCTCTTTTTTATATTGGAGTTATAGACTTAAATTATAATCTTATAATAAAGTTTTTTTTTTTTAATTAGTTTAAAGCTTCTATTATATTTGAATTTAATATAGACTTATAAGATTATAGACTTTTAATAATTACAAACTTAGAGAAATTATAAAAACATAGAAATTATAGAAATTACAGATATAGGACTTATGGAGATAGATTTATGAAAATTATAAACTTATAGAGATTACAGATTTATAAAGTAGAAAATAAAGATTACACACTTATAGAGATTATAAACTAAAAACAATGCCTTCTAGACTGAACCTTGACCTGTTTTGTCAATACTCTCGGGCCACTACTAATTTTTACCCCCCCCCCCCCACAAAAAAAAAAAAAATAAAATAAACCCATAGGTCTTATAGTATTGACCCAGCTGGCTGAATCGTGACTGTCTTTTGGTTTGGCTGATCACGTCACTTGCCCATCGCGTCTAAATTCCTGGGAACAAAAACATAGGTGAATCGATTCCTTCTCTTTCGCAAGCCATGGTCTCACGTACCTTCTCCGCAATGGCCTCAAAAGCCTCAAGGGTCTTCTTTGACGTTGCCATTAATGGTAAGCCCACTGGCCGCATGGTGTTCCAGTTATACACCGACAAGACACCAAAGACCGCCGAGAACTTCCGTGCCTTGTGCACTGGGGAGAAAGGAATCGGAGAGTCAGGGAAGCCACTACATTTTAAGAACAGCATCTTGTAAGTTTTCGTTTTGATTGAGAGAGCCGCTGGATTTTTCTAGTGAAAGAGGACCGGGACTCAGTTAAACGGGTGATTTTTACTTTTTCATGTTGTCACAAGTAACTGACAATTTTTATCGCAACGCCCATAACGTCAACATAGCCACCGTATTATCCCAGGATTCATGGCTCAGGGAGGTGGTGTGTAATATTTGAAGTTTTAACATCGTTTCAACACGAATGGTTTCTCTCCAAGCTCATTTTAATAAATTCTTTTTGATCAGATTTCACCAGGGGTGATGGCAGGGGTGGTGAGTCGATCTATGGTCTAAAATTTCCCGAGTAAGTATTTGTGGCATTTGCGTTTTCTAGTTTAATTGTGCGTAGAAGTTTGGATTAGTCGTCGATGCAAGATCTTAATGGGCTTGAATTCATCAGTGAAAACTTCGACGTCAATCACTCTGGCAAAGGTGACTTGAGCATGGCCAACGCTGGTCCCGTAAGTATTGATTCTGTCCCACCAGCTATTCACATCCGGTATGCATTAGCATTACTAACGGTCGCTTCTCCCTCGGTCCTGTTCAGCATACAAACGGGTCCCAATTCTTCATCACCATGGATAAGACCTCTTGGCTCGACGGGCGCCACGTCGTCTTCGGCCAGTTGACTGAGGGGAGCCAGGTCCTTGACGCGATTGAGAATGTCGGCACGAAGTCGGGTGACCCAAAGGAAAAGGTCGAAATTACAGAGTGCGGGGAGCTGACGGAGGAGGCCAAGTAGGTGGGGAGGGAGACATCAATGTATCAAAAGCAAACCCGAGAAAAGAAAAATTTCGATATAGAATAAATTCTCTCAGCGAATAGTTCTTCGCAGGTGTTTATTTGAATTTTGAGAAATCGCCCACTCATGAAAGTATTCATTCCTACCACTCTCCATGCTCAATGATCACAACTTCAGTCTATTTCCTCCGTCTTCCCCCACATCGTCAACATCAACAAGGAGTACGGCCTGGGCATCGGCAGCCAGTCGCACATCAGTCGGAAACATTGCTCTGCTTCACGTCGTACGATCGGGCGACCGGATGGTGGCGCACGGGAGGAGAACATGGATGGTATGCCTACATCCCGAATATACCCTACCGCCTTGTTTGCGACGGTATCGCTTCTCACTTTAGTTCTCCCGCATGTAGAGCACTGCCGGCATCGAAAAGGGCCACTGTGCACTGGTCTTCCCTGGTATGTCTCATCGGTCCAATCAATAGTTCATCGGATGCACAGTTCTTGATGCTCACCGCTTACGACTATTTCTATTAATTGTGTCTTGCCACATATAATCCAGGTCAGGGATCGCAGTATGTCGGTATGGGTAAAGATCTCTATAGTGCCTTCCCCAAATCTGCGAAGCTGGCCTTCGATGAAGCGGATGAGGCGCTGAACCATGGGTTGGGAAAATTGATATTCGAGGGACAACAAGTGCGTCCTTTTCTTTTTTCGAGTTTGCTGTCGTTCTCCATGAAATCGAAGGTGATCCTCGTGTCGCTATGTTTACAACCCAAACCTTTTACCATTGCTTGATTGCTCTTTGGACAAAGGAAAAATTGAAACTAACGGAGAATGCGCAGCCGGCTATCCTGACCACTTCAATAGCCATCTTGCGGGTGCTGGAAGTACGATAACATTAATTGTAACGTATATTTATGATTTATTTTATTCACCTTCGTCCGCTGATATATTGTTTCTTCTTATCTGGTACCTAAATCCATCTCAGGACGAGTTTGGCTTTGACGTCGCAAAGGCGTGCACCTACGCGCTTGGCCACTCCTTGGGCGAGTACACTGCTCTCGTCGCTACCAAATCCTTGTCCCTCTACGATGCCGTCAAGCTCGTGGTACCGCATCGTTTCCTGTCACTCTCCTTCTTATGCGTTAATGCATCCGATATCTAAGAAAATATGTACTCGTCACAGCGGCTACGCGGAGAGTCCATGACCCGCGCTGTGGCGGACAAGGGCGTCTCTACTTCTATGTCGGCGCTCGTCGTGAATGGCGACCATCTCGCGCAGCTAGAAGACGCGATGGACGAGATCAAGGCGTCTTTGCCTCCGGGAGAGTTAGCCGAGCTGGCAAACATTAATAGTGTAAATTGCATCAATTGTTCAAATGTGGGGAATATGTGTTGTAAGGGACCGTGGATTACTATAGTAATAATTGGTGATTTGATTTAATTCGTGATCTGATACACTTTTTTTTTTTTTTTTTTTTTTTTTTTTTTTTTTTTTTTTTTTTTTTTTTTTTTTTTTGACTATATATCATCTTGGTTTACTGACTGCAGTCCTTTCAAGTCGTCATCAGTGGCACAAGCAAAGGTGTCGATCACGCCTCGCGCGTCCTGCAGTCCAAGAAATTCGCTGCGCGAGCGGTCGATCTACCAGTCTCGTGAGGATTTCCTGTATATCGTTCGTTCTTTAAAGTGGCTTGGGATTACAAATTCGCATGTTCTGAATTACTTCATGCCATCCATTCCTTAGTGCACCATTCCATTGCAGCTTGATGAAGGAAGCCGCCGATGTCATGGAGGAGGCATTCAAGAGTATCCAGTTCCGCGAACCTGTGGTGGAGGTTATCTCTAACGTCACAGCCAAACCTGTAAGTAATCTTTGACTCCACTGTCTATCGCTGGCACAATCGAAGACTTGGGTGTTCTTTGCACGAATTTATCCTCCTAATATTTATTTTAGTACGACAGTGTGAGCGAGATCCCCCTCCTCCTAGTCCAGCAAATAACTGCAACGGTCGAGTGGCAGCGCAGTATCAAGTACTGTAAGGACCGTGACGTCGGGGACTTCCTGTGCTTCGGGCCCGGGAAGGTGTTGGCCAATCTGCTCAAGAAGGAGTACCCGCTCGATCGAATCCGGTACGTTGTGGTGATGGCGGCAGCGGTAGTAGGACTAACCTTGAGTGGGTTCGAGTTTCTTGATGAGCTCACCAGAACACGGTGTCTTTTATTTTATTTTATTTTTTTTAGGTCGATCACCACCGTCGATGACATTCAAGCACAGGCGAAGGAGATCAAGACGCTTATCCTTGCCTCCAGCGCTAGGCAAAATAATGTTGCGAATTAATATACCATGAATAGTGCCATGGCATCTAATAGTTTAGTACAATATTTGTTTACTAATGTATTAGCACTAAAAATAGCAAATAAAATAGTCATCAAATGGTCAACGTGAATATTTGCTCGACGTTCCCTATCTCGATAGAGGGCCCTTTGGATCTCAAAGCGGACCAGTCACTTTTCAGCAGCAAGGTTTTTCAACAAAGATCGTCTCAATACACCTACGACTAATGAGTGAAAATACACCTCAGGCGGAGCCCACACACCGGCTTCGAGCAGATTAGAAAATATGGACATTAAGAACCAATTATTACCCAAGGCCAAATTAGAAGAATACTCCTGGAGCTAGATTTTTCTTGGCCCCTACTCTCCCTTCTCCTTGTTTGCTTAATAATCGCTTTTTTACGCGCTGTCGGCGAAAATGTGACCCAGCCACCACCGATCATTGCCACGAACGAACTCAAGAAATATTCTCATGACGAGCCGGCTTGACTTTAGCTGCGAAATGTGAAGCCGTTTAACCTCAGCAGCCGTGACATTAATTTTAAAATAAGTTAGACGGGCTACTAATATTTGTATACGTATCCATAGTAAATAAACAAATAAACAAATAAGAAAATAGTGAGAGTTCTATATTTAATACTTAATACTTCTACAAGCAAATGAGACTCAGTTATGAGTAAATAATTATTAGTAATGAGAAAACTGTACTATACAATTTGTATTTGTAAAAATTTGAACACGTACACTAGACACGATTAATTTTAGACACTCGCCTAATTCTAGACACTTGCACTTGCTTGACTCTGAGTACTTTCATATACTTGATTCTAGATTTTTTTTTTTTTTTTTTTTTTTTTTTTTTTTAAAAAAAAAAAAAGGCTTCTCAATATTTATTTTAATAGTTTTGGAAAAGATTATTATTAATTACTATTATTAATATTAAGAGGCACTATAAGCTTAACACAGCTGACAGATTTATTTATTTTTCCAAATTCTGTATTGTTTGACGTTTTCCCTGTGGTCACACCCGAGGAATAACAAAAAATAGGGTTTTTATGGCCAGGGGAACCAATACAAATGCAAACGCGGGGGACGCAAAATAATATAAGATAAAATAGAAATCGTGGAAATTAACTTGGTCATGCGAAGCGACTATTTATTTTGAAGCTCCGAAATGAGTGGCTGATAATTCACGGCCAACCCGATAATGACTTCCCCCCCAAATCAAGGACGCTCCGACGAACCATATATACTCGGCTGAGCCTTCATTGCAAAGGAAATCGGTGGATGCTCACTTTTTGCGACTCGATCGTTCGACCGGTCGGCCGGCAGCCGACAGCCGGCAGCAACGGTAAGTAGGTAGCAAAGAGTTTTATTTATTCCAACGAGCCACCTACCATAGTCGTTCAAATTTTTTTCCCTTACAGCATTATGAGATCCATGCTTAGGAAGAAAGGAACTCGGAAGTCTTCCGAGCTGTGGGTGTTAAAAATAGAACGCGAGGCAGCGTGGATTTGAAAAATTGCGGATGTCCAATCTTAGGACCACGGTTTCGGGTGCTCCCGGCCGAGCCGCACCATTCCCAGCAATTAGTTGCCATATAGGTCTGTCAAAGTATATACTTCAGCCGTATATAATACGCGTAAAACCCACGATTTCCTACAATCATTCATTATACACTATCTAGAAACTGTTACATACTCACCATGAGCTTAGACACACAATCAATAATTGAGAGCGAAGGCGACGGCGATATTAGTACCCTTCCATTGTCCCGTCCACCATCCTATATTGAAGGCCCGTCCACAAGAGCATCCTCAATTGACGGTGACATCGGTACTCTGAACCTTTCCCGGCCGCCCTCCTACTGTGGTGAACCTTCGACTGCATCAGCTACTACTCCGTCATCTAGCCGTGCCAGTACCGTAAAGTCGATCAAGAAGCCAACCGCCATATTTAATAATTCGTTCAAATGTTTCGTGGTGGCCTGCTGGACTATGTTTCTGTTCGTGACGGGAATCGTGACGATGCTCATCATCCCCAAGTACAGTTTCGTATTCTGGGTATCCGTCATCTTGACACTCGTGCTCTTCCTCGTAGTATTCTCCATACAAGGGAGCAAAATTCGCAAGCAGGTTGAGCAGGCGCGTTTGCAGAGGGAGGCAGAGGGGGAGAGGTCGAGGAGACAATTTGAACTCCCCGAAGGACACTTTCTCGTGATCGATGAAATGGCCCATGGGCATTCGGTGGTGACTCTGTTGCCGCCACCACCAAACTACGAGAATCCTGCCCTTACAGAGTCTGTCACTGTGGTGGTAATACCAAATGGTGATGAGCCCAATCCTGTTTGAGAATTGTTACCATTTGTACTTGCCCTTTTTCTTTATTTCCTTCACCCACGCTTTTCCTCTATGTTTTTCCTCTATTTTTTTTTTTTTTTT
>RBNK01000148.1:0-37087 GCA_003990785.1 Endogone sp. FLAS-F59071 | reverse complement strand
TTTCGTCGCATCCCTTTCCCCTTCCCATTTCCATCCGTCTTCCAACGGGACGGGCGGCCTCCACCTTCTCTCGCCCACTGGCGGATGGGCAAAGGGAACAGCGAGGAAGCGGCGGCAAGGGCGGTTTTTTGTCTTGGTGACGCTCTGCCCGCGAAGGAGTCCGAACGGGGTGTCGACAAAAGTGGAGGTTGGTCGAGGCATGGCGCTGAGTAATACTGGCGCGCGAGTCATGTATATTTTGTGCAATCTGACCAATGTGCCAAGCTTTGGCTAACTGTACATGTAAGCGATCTATATTAAGTATCACAAAGGGTTGCTATGACTCGCGTCAATCTTTTTTATTTTCTTTTCCCGCTGATACGTAATATCACTTTCTTCCGCCAGAAGAATATGATTTACCATCAACCATAATAAACATACCTTTTTCGCGTTTTCTCTTTAATCGTTCCAGCGGGCGTGTCAATACCATGTTAGTTTGCACCCTGACAGCGGCTTTCGCCTGCCTCTTCCTCTGGACATTCGCTGACTCCTTCGGCGTGCTCCTTGCATTTGCGATTATCTACGGCGGAAGCGGTAGCAGTTTTATCTCGCTTTTCCCGGTTGTGACGGCCGACATCGTCGGTGCCAAGAACATTGGCAGCCGGCATTGCATACCTCTCCAACGTCTTTGGAAACCTACTCGGTAAATATCCCACCAACCTCAAATTTTGCTAGGTCTACTTTTTGATAGTGCTCCTCACAGTAATTGGGTTTGATCCCTTTTTTCCTTCCACAGGCACACCCGTGGCCGGGGCCATCCTGGACGCTACCAACGGATGGTATCTCCCTGCGATATTGTTCGCGGGAGGTATGACTTTCCTCGCGTCGATATCTGTGCTTTACCTGCGTGATGATGGAAAGTTTTGGAAGATGGTGTAATCGAAAGAGTGCCATGGAACGACTTGCAATTTCCCTATTATTAATTTTTAAACAAAACACAGACTATAGAATGTTTATACCAAGTAACTTGCATTGAACACTGTTATCTGCAACGTATCTATCTCCACTAGCACATGGTTATCAAACAAAATCTGTAAAACCACTCTCTCTTTGATAAAGCATTAGGTGCACATCACCAAACCGAAACGGCATATATTGCATAGGTACGCTAAAGTACGCTCTGGGTACGACAAGTATGTGGAGTATCCACAACTGTCGGGAAAAGAGTTGCGACTTCATTAATCGTCTGAAATCGCTCCACATAATGTGTATTACTTATCCGTCACGGCAGAGTGCATAGCACCCATTGCGTACGGGAATAGGATGACCAGATTATGAGTTTCGTTGTGAGATTGCTAGGTAAAGTGGTTGCAGAATAAAAATAAAAGATATTGATTGATCTTGGAAATGGGGTAATATAAGAATGTCATGATAATGGCGATGATGTAAGCAAGTTACCAGGAAGAAATAAGAGAGTTAGTCAGGCCCATTTCAACGCTACTCGATAAAATAAATATCCTATTGTTTCCAAAAATCCGAGGGTCTCTATTAATCTTGTTATGAAGCTGTTGTTTATAGTTTGTTTTCAAAGATGATGTAACGTATAAATTAATGCAATGGATGTCTAATCAATCCCGTTGAACCTGGGTTTTTCTTCTAGACGGACCAACAAATGCGACAATTCACAAAAGGTGAAAAGTCCCCAAAAGCGAGATTCTCCAATGCCTCATCCTTCCCAAATATTGATTTTTTATTTTAAAAATAAAAAATAAAAAACAAAAATATGCTCTTTGCGTCAGCTCAGAGCATATATAGAAGCACATGTAATACGTCGAACAGAATGAAACTAAAGGTGATATCGAGCAAAGGCCCATAATGAAAAACCATTTGCAACTATAGACGCCTATCACCACACCACAATGTTCTATATAATTGCGTGTTTTTGTTTTGTTTTGTTCCCTATACTACCAGAAAGAGGAGAGTCTCTATCGCTATTGCTACCATATCCTTTCTGTATTTATGCCACCAATAGCTGCAACACTAGTTCCTGTACTCCCATTCTCATTTACGGCCGTTGACGGAGATGAAGTGGTATAGGACGATAAGGATCATGGTGAGCGAGCCAAGGGTGTTGGCGATGTTGGCAAGTTGAATGTCGGTAATCATGGCGGTACTGTGGCTTGAACGGCGTAAGGTTAAAGGGCGGCGTACGAAGCGAAGCGACAGAGGTGTGTGTAAAGCTTTGGACGTGGGGACATTGGAAAATGACACAACAAGATCCAATCAGATGTCGACAAATGTGATATGACATCATCATACTACCGGCGAAGAATTCATTATCCTACGGATTTTATCATTTAATTTATTTATTTTTTTGGTTCCAGTTGACCATGTCAAAGCTTTAAGCCTCCAGTATCATAGGTAGATAATTATGTAGGTTCAGTTGACAGCTATGTCGATGTAATGCATATTGGGTATTATTGCTTTGAGTTATCTACAGAGGGCTTTTTTCTTTGCATATTAGAAAGATATTTTCAGTTTATAGTCTTTGACTAGCATTCATGCTCATAGTCTGTTCTAGAGCAGTTTGTTATTTTGCTTTGCTGTTCTGGTACAGTTCTAGGTAGTTCTGAGTAGTTGTAGATAGTTTATAGATAGTTCTAAAGTAGTTCATAAGTGTTTATCAAAAACAGTTTATAGTATTTATGCTTATAGCTATTTGTTTATAGATCTTAATAAATATTATTTGCAAATAAAGTAATACTATTCACAAATTAAAAATATTTTCCTAATGCAGTTTATATAATTAATTATATTTTTGCTTTTTTTTTTCTTATTATATTATTTGTTTTCTATTATATTACTTATCTTCTTTACTTTTTTTATATATATAGTAGAAAAGAGAATTATAATTAACTTACTTATCTCCTTTGTAGACTATAATAAGATAATAAATTATACTTATTACAGATCATTTTTTTCAATAAATTATTTAAAATATATTAATTATATACTTACCTTTGATTATTTTTTTTGCTTTATATTAGGAAAATATTTTTAGTTTATAGTCTTTGACTAACATTTATAGTTAGTTTTGGAGCAGTTTATTATTTTACTTTGCTATTCTGGTACAGTTTTGGATAGTTCTGAGATAGTTCTGAGGTAGTTTGTAGATGTTTATCAAAAATAGTTTATAGTTTATAAGTAGCACTAGTACTTGTAACTATTTATTTATAGATTTTAATAATATTATTTATAAACAAAGTAATATTATTTATGAACTAAAAATATTTCCTGATATATTTATAGTTCATCTATCTATCTATCTTAAATTGTTTATATTAGTTTTATAGATCTATCTCAAAGATAATCCAAGTTAATATCTACTTATTGTTAAATAAGTAATTATTCTCTATTAGCAAAAAAACAGTTTATTCTTTTACTCTACTATTCTAGTGCAGTTTGTTCTTTGCTTTACTATTCTGATACAGTTCTGGATAGTTTATAAGTAGTTCTAGAATAGTTTGTAAGATATTTATTAAAAATAGTTTATAGTTTATAACTAGTATTTATACTTATAGCTATTTGTTTATAAATCTTAATAAATATTATTTATAAATAAATTAATACTATTATAACAAATATACTAATAATTGATCATTCTACATTTGAATATACTAAGTGAGAATGCTCAGAATTATAAACACAATATCTCCCTTTATATATCCTTACTATAGCTAAATGTACTATACTCTTCAGGCTTTACTATAACTGATATTGAGATATTCCAAAACTCTGTATAAACTGATTTATTTAGATAGAAATAGAGGGGGTATTTATATAAATTTGAAAGACTAAGGAATAAATAAGAAAGACTTTACTATAAGTATAACTTTGATAATTGCAAATAACATTTTATCAATAAAAATAAAATTAGTTACTAAAAACTAGGTTTGTTACTAGTAGTAAGATCACTTGCTAGAAACAAAGTTTGTTACTAAAAATAATACTAACTAAAAATAGAAGGATATAGAAGGTTATAGTAACTTCAAAAAACAGATAGCAAGTTCTCACAAATTGAGTAAGTTGTACATTGATCATTATATCTAGAGGCTCAACTGGGAATATCTCATCCTTGAGACTAAAAAAATAAAATAAGCTCATAAGTGAATTGGTGATATATGAGAGAAGCTAATAAAATAAGCTCCTCTAAATGTGAGTCTCAAAAATTATATATGTGATCTATGTTGTGATAAGTATAATATTATCACTGGGTCTTCAGTTAAATCCTTCAAAGTTATCTGAAAATATAAATATAAGAAAATACTATTCTTGATAAGGATATTACTAAATAAAGAAGTAGCTTATCATATTTCTATAAATAAATGATTCTTGGGAAATATAAGATATAAAATAAAATAAGAGGTATAATAAAATAATATATCAAATAAAAATAAAATAATCAAACAATATCCAAAATGCAAAATAAGTATCCATTGAAGATTGCCAAATAAAATAATAATATCTGATCTGAATAAAAGAATATATTACTAAGATGATAAATAAAATATAATAAATAAAATATACATCAAATAAAATCAATTAAGTACATTATTGTTCAATATATCAAAAAGTAAAAAAAAGAATAAAATTGATCAATAAAATAAATGAAATAATTGAATCATCAGAAAACTATTTTCAGTTTGTAGTCTATAACTAGTATGTATCTATACTTATGCTATTTGCAGGCTGTTTACAGACTGTTCTAGCTAGTTCATAGTTTGCGATATTATTCTAGTAGAGTTCTAGAGTAGTTCATAGCTGTTTATAGCTGTTTGCCAATAATAGTTTGTAGTCTATGACTAGTATTCATATTCATGGCTATTTTGTTTATAGCTCTTAGTAAAATAGTTTACAGCTCTTAGTAAAATAGTTTGTGAATTAATTAACTATTTTTTTTGATGATAAAATAGACTCCAAGGGCATTGAAATATTAAAATATATAACTGAAGACCTGAGCTTGCTTTTCCTTTCTCTTTTTCCACATTATCATTGTCTTCTATACCAATTTGTCCAGGTATATATATTTAGGTTTATAGTTATTTGTAGATTTATAACTATTTCAGTTGTTCTGACTTCTTTTATTTTTTTTTTTATTACAAAGATCTTGCTAAAATCTTCAAAAATCTCTTTGTATAGTATGCATGGTCATACTACTAATTTTAGTAAGTAACTCTAGATTTTACTATATGCAGTGATTGTAGTGCATTCCTTGTGTAATTCATTTTTATTTATACCTAGAGATAGATCAAGTGATTCGAATAGTATAATTCTAATATTTTGTTTATCTATAAAGCTTATTTACACCATAGGTCAGTGGTTCTAATATTTGAGCTGATTTATTTATATATGTATATATGTATATGTATATATTTACATGTTGAGCTATTTGAATACTACATATCAGTCAGAATCTTGCTATAAGGTGTCATCAGTCATAAGGTCTGTTCTAAGTATGAGATTTATATGTAATTTCATTTCTAAGCTTAGTGACTTGCTTTCTTTCAGTAATTTGTTTCTTAGCTAGGGGTCTTGTTATGTATCTTGCTTTTATTATCCAGATTTATCTGCTCTCTTCAACAAGAGTTATCTTGCTTGCTTGGGTTAGCAATAAGATATCTCTTTCTAGCCTAGGTAAGTTTTTAAGGTCATATCAAGATTCAAGATGCTTGTGCTCAGGTGGTGAACTATTCTAGATCACAGAGTTCTAAGTGGGTTTTGTATAATTTCTAGTAGATATAAGAATTAATTGTTCTGATATCTATCTTTCTTGCAACTCTAAAAAGTCTTCTAATTTATATATTACTCCTTTTTTCTATATTTTCATTATGACTTTACAGTTCTAATAATTAGTTACTCTTGATGATTTTATAGAGTCAAGTTCTTCTATCCTTCACAAGGGTGATGGTGAAGTTATTTGTAAGACTTCTCCTTTGAGTTCTTCTGTTCTTGGCAAGCATTATAGAGACAATAATAACAAGGTCATCTGTAAAACTCCTTCTACCAGTTATTATTCTCAAATTATGATAGACAGTAATGGCAATAATAGCAAGTATCTTTTGACAAGCTCTAGTATTCTAGACAAGCAGTTTTAAAATATAGCAGATTCTGATGATAATAAATATTTCAGCCCTTGAGGCAATGATATTGATGAATATCCTATCAAGTATTAGTAGACAGATAGGTAGACATGAGATATCTATTATAATCTATCAGAAGTATCTTTGATCATTACTGATTTTTTTTCTTATAATTTTACTATGTTTTTTAAACTTCTAGCACCTCTAGCTCCTTCTATACATTATGTTGATTCTTCAATCTTTAGTAGTCCAATATTGAGTTCTTCAGATGTAGATGCAGATACAGATCAGTTCAATATCTTAGTCATTAGTACTATTGAAAATAACAATAATAATAAAGAATATGATCCTAGTTGGTAGTAGGGTTTTTCTGTAGCTAAAGCTTCTAGTTAGTATTCTGACAATGATAATAATGATAATAGAGTAGCAACTCAGCTGCTCAATGAGAGCTTTGATAAAGATGTAATACTATTATTTAATATTAATATAATGCAATATCCTATCTAGGGTAAGTACTATAGTCTGCAGGATCTTCTTAAAGTATTTTTATTTACTAACAATTTTCTTATTCTATGTTTTTACTATATTTTATAAATTGTTCATAGATTTAACAACTTCTGAGAGATACTCTGATACTAAGGTTAATGACAAGAGAAGTTCTGAGCTAGCTTTGGAGTCTGATTCTGATATTGATTCTTTTTCTTCTATGATTCTGTCTGATATCAATAAGAAAGAAGAATTTCTAAAGGTTGATTAGGTCAGTTAATCAATATCCAAGTAGATCTGAATAAATAGCTTTATTTCTATATATTAATCAAGAGCTAATTTGGTAATAAAAAAATCTCTCCAACAATTTATTTCTTCTCCAAGTTGCTATGATTATTTTATTCTTCTTCTAGGGCAGGTGTCAATGGTCTTTCTAGTCATTTCCTATAGCATATATCAGGGTATACTAGCTTTGAGATAATTATAATTTATCTATTTTTTCATTTTTCCATTTCTCCTTCAGTTCAGTTCTATCAGTCTATTTGTTCAGTTTATGTATTCTATTTATTTTATATAGGTCTTATCTTGAGTAGAATCTAGTTAAGCTAGTGATTCAAATCTATATCTAAGTAATAGAGTATATACCATAGTATTTCCTAGTAGTATTTTTCTATAGCATATGCCAGTTGCACTCTTCAAGGTAGTCTATTTATAGTATTGAGTTATTTTGTTTTATATAGAGCATTAATTTAATAAGTTTGCAGTCATAATAGTTCAATCAGTCATAACAGTTTAGTTGATCATAACAGTTTGATCAGTTATAACAGTTCAGTCCTACTTGAATGAGGATATAAGCTTTGATTTATTTCATAGTATACTTAATAAAGCTCCTACCAGTTAGTACCAAGATGTGACAAATGTACTAATAATTGATCATTCTATATTCAAATATACTAAGTGAGAATGCTTAGAATTATGAATACAATATCTTTCTTTATATATCCTTACTATAGCTAAATATGCTATACTCTTTAAGCTTTACTATAACTAATATTGAGATATTCTAAGACTCTATATAAACTGATTTATTTAGATAGAAATAAAGGGGGTATTTATACAAATTTGAAAGACTAAGGAATAAATAAGAAAGGCTTTACTATAAGTATAACTTTAATAATTACAAATGATATTCTATTAATAAAAATAAGATTGGTTGCTAAAAACTAGATTTGTTGCTAGTGGTGAGATCACTTATTAGAAATAAAGTTTGTTATTAAAAATGATACTAACTAAAAATAGAAGGATACAAAAGGTCATGGTAACTCTAAAAAATAGGTAATAAGTTTTTATAAATTGAGCAAGTTATATGTCAATCATTATACTATTTATAAACTAAAAATATTTTTCTAATATATCTTTAATAAAAAAGATAATAATAACCTAAATAAGTATAAAATAGCTAAGCTTAATAAACTTAGATTATTTAAGAAATAGTTAATAAAGATAATAAAGAAAAAGAAAATTAATAACTTTTGATAAAAAATATAATGTGACAAATGTACTAATAACCGGTCGTTCGTTCGTATGTACCAAGTGAGAATGCTCAGAGTGTCAGACGCGATATCTCCCTTTGCGTATCCTTACTACAGCTAATCGTGCTGTGCTCTTCAGGCTTTACTACGACTGATATTGAGATATTCCAAGACTCTGTGCAAACTGATTTATTTAGATAGAAATAGAGGGGTATTTATACAAAATTGATAGAACTGAATGGATAGAATAATGAAGACTTCGCTACAAGCATGACTCGATAACTGCGAATAATATTTCGTCGATAAAAATGAGATCGGTCGCTAAAAACTAGGTTCGTCGCTGGTGGCGAGATCGCTCACTAAAAACGACACTAACCAAAAATAGAGGGGTACAGGATGTCACGGTAACTCCTAGATCAAGCGTAGTACAAAATTCGTGAAAATCAGTCAAGTTGAGGGTCGGCCGTCACATCTGGGGGCTCAACTGGGAATGTCTCGTCCTCGAGACTAGATAAGAGCATAGTAATTTCATTTTCGATGGCCTGTCGGATTTGAGCAATCTCCGCATATGTAAGTTTGACGATGTCAATGGTTTTTCTATAGAACTTGGATAAAACCCATTCGTATCCGAGAAAGAGCGCGTAGGTTCTGTTGGCTATATCTTTTTCGAATTTTGACAATGGCATCTCTTGTTTCTGTAAACGACATCGAAGGTAGCAAGCACGCCCTTGATGGAACCTGATTGTAATGTCGGTAACTCGGCTTTGATTACATAGCTATTCATGATACTGTCGTGTCAGGATGAGGAGTTTTTCGGGGTCTTCCTCTTCGTCCAGGGGAACTAGGTCGATCGAGTCCGGCTCCCTCATCAGGGCCTCCTTGATTGCTTTTTCTATGTCCTTTCTGTGGTTGCGTCTGTTCGGCATGGTATATTTTGATTTTGCTCCGGTGGACAGGGGTGGGGAGAATGGAACCGTTAAGTCTCCTGAGCCAAATTGTGCTTTCTTTTATAGCCTGTATGTAGTATGGTCCTTCCCACTTCGGTTGTAATTTAGCCGACCATGACAATTCCACTATGTTTCGGTACACGAGGACTTGATCTCCGATATGCAAGGGGGTTGCATTTGCCTTCTTGTTTTGGTTCGTCCGTTATCTTTCCTGTGCCTTGTCGATGAACACGGATGCCTTCTTTCGGATTAATTGTAGCCTGCTGATATCTCGTGCGACGTAAGCCCACAAACGATCGTCATACGTTCCATTGTCCTTTTCAGGGTGGTGGAATTCTCGGTTTGGGAGTCTCCCATATACAAGCTCGAAGGGACTGAACTTTGTTGATGCTTGGCAAATAGTTCGAACCGTAAAAAGAGCGCTATCAAGATAATGGTCCCACATTGCTTCTTGATCGATAATCTTTGCTAAGATGTTCTTGACCGTCTGGTTGGTACGTTCGGTTTGACCATTTCCCTGTGGGTGGTATGACGTTGTTCGGATGTGCTTGATATGGTAGGTCCGTTCGAGTTCCCTAATTAATTCATTCAGAAATTCCGTGCCTCGATCGCTGGTTATTTCCTTTGGTACTCCATGTCGGCAGATAATGTCGGTATGCAAGAATTTGGCCACTGTCTGCGCATCTGCGTCTTCAACTGCTATCACCTCCGGATATTTTGTAAAGAAATCTACTGCTAGAATAATATATCTTTTTCCTGTTAATGTTACTGGCATGGGTCCCATGACGTCTATTCCAATGTGTGAAAATGGCTCAGCCTTGATGGTTGCAGAAGTGGCTCGGGGCACGTCTTTCGCCCTTGCTCGTTTTTGGCATGTGTTGCAATTTCATACAAAGTTGGTTACGTCGTCTTGCATTCCAGGCCACCACGCCGAATTCCTGAGTCGATATAAGGTATTGTCCTGGCCTACGTGTCCAGATAACGGGTGATTATGTGCTAATGATAAAATGTTTGATACGTCCTTCTCCTGAATTACTGGAATAATGCGTCCCTCCTTTCTTCGATATAATAAATTGTCCTGAATTTCGTACTGTCTGCTGGTGGTTAATAAAATGTTCTTCGTCCAATCCTCCATATCTTCCCTAATTTCCCTCCTTGTCAACCAAATCACCAAATCATAGTACAGTGTTGCGTTCATTGCTGCGCCCCGCCTTGGGCATCCAATAATGGCATTCTGCTAAGTGCGTCGGCGTTTTGATTTGTCTTTCCTTTACTGAACTTTACCGTGAAGTCGTACTCTTGAAGTGTCATGATCCATCGTGCGTACATTCCACTTGGATCGGGTCTGTTGAACAACCATTTAAGCGCCGAATGGTCCGTGATGACTTCAAAGTGTCGTCCGATGAGGTAATATCTGAACCACTTGACTGCCCATACGACCGCGAGACACTCCAATTTGGTTGATTCGTAATTCTTCTCCGCACCGCGTGTTCCTCTGCTTGCATAACAAATTACTCGTTCTAAGCCTTTGGTATCGTCTTGCGAGAGAATTGCTCCTACTCCTATTGCACTTGCATCGGTATAAAGCTTGAAAAGCTTCGTCCAGTTCGGTTTTGCCAGTACGGGTGCGGTTGCCAGAGCCTTCTTTAATGCGTTGAGCGCCTCTTGCTCAAGTTCGTTTTGTTCTTCATCGATTTCCGCCCAGTTGTAGCTTTTTGTAAGGGTTGTATACAGCGGTTCAGCTAAACTTACGAAATTGCATATATACCTTTGGTAGTACGAAGCTAGTCCCAGAAAGGCGCGCATTTCTGTTCGGTTGGTAGGTTTCTTGAACTTGGTAATGGCTTCCACTTTGGCTGGATCGGTTCGGATTCCTTCTTTGTCGATGATATGTCCAAGCATCATAACTTTTTCCGCAGCGAATGTACACTTCTTTGGTTTTAAATAAAGACCTTCGGTTCTCATTCGGTTGAATACTTCGCGTAGTGCTTTAATGTGGTCCGGAAATGTTACGGTGAATATCGTAATGTCGTCAATGTAAACCAATAACATTTTTCCGACGAGATCTCCGAATATTTTGGTCATCATTTTCTGGAAACTGGCTGGGGCATTCTTGAGTCCAAACGGCATTCGTAAATATTTCCAATGGCCTTGTGGGGTTACGAAGGAGGCGATCTCTTGCGATTCTTCATCAAGTCCCATTTGATAATATCCACTGGTCATATCGAGG
This sequence comes from Endogone sp. FLAS-F59071, assembly GCA_003990785.1. Taxonomy (NCBI): domain Eukaryota; kingdom Fungi; phylum Mucoromycota; class Endogonomycetes; order Endogonales; family Endogonaceae; genus Endogone; species Endogone sp. FLAS-F59071. The sequence continues at coordinate 25,773 of RBNK01000148.1, read as the reverse complement.
GTTGTGTAGAGGCTTGCACGAACTGGTATCTTTGAAAAGGTATCGTCGATTCTTGGTATTGGGAAGGCATCTCCTTTAGTGATGTCATTCAGTTTCCTAAAGTCGGTACACATTCTTGGAGCAAAGGTTCCTGCTTCTATCCCTTTCTTGGGTGTGATGACGTTCGGAAATCCCCATGGGCTGTCTGTTTCAGCGGCCATTCCTCCTTTGACCATATCGTCGATTTCTTTTTGTTGCCATTCGATATATGCCAGTGGTGTTCGGTACGGTGCACATTTGATTGGGGGGTGCCCTTGGACGTTGATATGATGAAAATGCTTTGGCGGTTTTAGGTTGATCTCCTCGAAGGTTGTTGTGAATATGTCAGAGTATTTGTCGATAAGCTCTTGCAACTCCTTCTTTTCTTTCTCGCCAAGTTGTTCTCCAAAAGTATATACCTTCTTATTCGCCATCTTGGGTGCGTGCTTGAGTTCTGTTACGATTTTCGCGATATTTATTCCAGTAGATCCAAACCCTTTGTCTCCTCTGGTCGTTTCTTCGAGATTGGTTACTTCTATAGCCTTGCCTATCCAGATGGGTATGATTATCAACTGCGCAATTCGGTCTCCTCCATAAAGTTTGGCTATGTTGAATCGATGTCGGTTGACAACTACAATCTTGATTTCGCCCATGTAATCTGTGTCGATAACTCCTGCATCAATCGTAATTCCGGCGGCTGCTAGAGAACTCCTTGGTTTAATTTGGCCATAATGTCCTTGAGGTATTTTTGCGGCGATCCCTGTTCCGACTATGCATGATTCTCCCGGTTGCAATTCGATGTCTTTGACAGTAGATAAGTCGAATCCTGCGGCTTGTTCGCTTTTTCACTCTAAAGGTTTGGCCTTCTGATTGGTTCGTACAATCTGCATCATGAAGAATTCTTTCTGTTCGTCCTCATCATCGCTTTCTATCATTTGTGGCCGAACTCCCCTTTCTAAGTCGACAGGTATTTCGTAATGTCATCCTTTCCAGGTGATTTGCATTTTGCATGCGCCGAGGTCGATTACTGCCCGTACTTTCTTTAACCAGTTGTTTCCGATGACCAGGTCGTAGGATGTAGTGTCGACTACCATTGCTGATACTGGAATGATAAGTTTACTGAAGCGGATTGGTAATTCGTGCACCTTGCCGAGTGGTGTTGCAACATGTCCATCAGCTACTACGATTGTCATTGTTGTGGCTTCTTCGATTTGCCACCCGAGTCGGTCGAGCATTGTCTTGCTGATAATGCATCCTCCAGCGCCTGTATCAATAATGCATGGCATTGTAATTTCTTCAATCTGACATTGCGAGTATGCTGATGAGTTTTGCGGTTCGTCGTCCTCCGATTGTTGCATTGCATTGATCTCCACTACTTCATACCCGGGTTGTGCATCACTTATCCCTTTTCGGATTTGCTGTCGGAAGGTAGGAAATTCGGCGAGTTGTCCTATCTTGACCGGGATGGTCATGTCCTCCATTTCTTTCCATACGTCTAAGCCGTATTTCTTGGATTTTCGCAGTTTACGTTCCTTGTTTCCTTCACTCGCGGGTGCTTCAGACATTGGCGTGTCTTCTCGGATAATTCAGTTCACTTCTTCCTCGAAGAGCTCGTCTTGTTCGTCACCGTCGAATTCTCGCTCTTGTGCTCGTTGTGCCACCCGCGGGGTTTTCGTTGTATAGGGTGATCCTGCCTTCTTGGGGCGTCCGGGTTTTCGTTTTTCTTGGGCAGCCGGGAATGCTTCTACCTGGGTGTACTCATCTTCACTATTGAAGTCTTCTTCTTCAAATGTGACGACATTTATCTGGGTTCGTCCTTGAGTTCTTGATTGGGCAATTCGGCTTGTTTCCGTCATGCATCTTGCGGCGTAGTACCCTTTTTCTCCACATCTCTTGCATACTCGTGTGTCAGGTTGCTTGCAGTCTCTTGATGTATGCCCATCTTGGTTACACCTAAAGCACCTTAAGTTGCCGATCGGATACGCGTTTGATCCTGTCACGGGGGTTGGGTTTGCCATAAATCGTTGGACTGGTCGCTGTGCATCGATCTGCTTTTTAAGGTCCGATATATGCGCAGTCATCTTGCTCATTTGTTCAATAAGATCGTCCATGGCTGGGTCCTTTCGTGAGGCTGCTCCCCAGTTGACTGTTGCCGGCGCGATGGTGGGTACAACTGCTGGTATGGTTCGCATTTCTTGGAGATTATTTGGTAAAATCTGCTGCATTATATCTTGACCCGGGTTTCGTGCGGCCCAATATCTCTGTGCATAATCCACCTTTTGTGCATGATTTAGTCCGACTGGACTGGAGCGTACTTGGAGGGCGATTTCTCGATGAAGTCCATTCATAAAGGATTGCTCTATGATGAGGTCCTGGTTGGCTGCCGGATATCCCGCGAGATCTACCGCATGTCGTATTTTTGTATGGAAGGCGAGAGGGCTTTTGTTCATTCCTTGGTACATTGATGCGAGTTGATCCTTCATGCTTTGCTGTATGTCGGCGGTATGATAGGTTACTCTTAACCATGCGATGGCATTGGTGAAGGTTACTAGGGCATCGGCCTCTGCGTTTGCTCCTCCTGCTCCTCTATTAAATCCTCCGTTTGCTGCTGTAGCGGCTATTGCGGCATCATATGCAATCTTGGCGGGTCCTCGTAAGACTGCTTCTAGGACGTTCACTTTTGCAACATTGTTGAACTGTCGGATCGCATTGTAAATCTGCAAATCTTCAATGAACTTGATTACTGATTCGGCTGGTACATAACCAGTGAAGGTTGGTGGTCTTTCTGTCATTTCATATGTGTTGTTTTCTGGTTTGTCGTCTGTTTCGTCGTCAGATGATTCGTAAAATAATTCTTGAAGGTCGTCTCCAAAATTGATAGCTGATTCGTCGTCTGATGATAACCCGTCGTGTACTGTAAGGGAGGCGATGGATTCTCTTGTCTCGCTGTAGTCGCCGTCCGAGGGATCAGGTGTAATGAATTCTTCTTCTTCGGAGCCGGAACTGTTTGGTGATCTTCTTCGTATAAAAAGCGGGGGTGTCCTTCGATGATCCGTTTTGAACGATGCTGTCTTCCGCTATGGGTGTGCTGTCATTACTTGAAGGGGTAGTTCAGTCCTGCTTGAATGAGGATGTGAGAGTCGGTCTTTCGATAACTCTCCTGCCAGTCGGCACCAAGATGTGACAAATGTACTAATAACCGGTCGTTCGTTCGTATGTACCAAGTGAGAATGCTCAGAGTATCAGACGCGATATCTCCCTTTGCGTATCCTTACTACAGCTAATCGTGCTGTGCTCTTCAGGCTTTACTACGACTGATATTGAGATATTCCAAGACTCTGTGCAAACTGATTTATTTAGATAGAAATAGAGGGGTATTTATACAAAATTGATAGAACTGAATGGACAGAATAATGAAGACTTCGCTACAAGCATGACTCGATAACTGCGAATAATATTTCGTCGATAAAAATGAGATCGGTCGCTAAAAACTAGGTTCGTCGCTGGTGGCGAGATCGCTCGCTAAAAACGACACTAACCAAAAATAGAGGGGTACAGGATGTCACGGTAACTCCTAGATCAAGCGTAGTACAAAATTCGTGAAAATCAGTCAAGTTGGGGGTCGGCCGTCACAATAAGCTCTCTATAAGAGATATAATATCTTAAATAGAGCTTTTGAATAGCTATAATTAGAATACTATAGCTTAGATAATGCTAAACAGTAGGAAAATAACTTATATTATAAGCCAAGTACCTGAAGCTCTAGTACTCAAAGCTCTAGTACTTAAAGCTCTAAAGCTTAAAACTCTAATAAGTATTAAGATTATAAGTATCAAGACTATAAGCATTAAGATAATAACAAGTATTAAAAAAATATTAAATATTGAAATAATATCAAGTATTAAGACTATAAGTATCAAGACTATAAGTATTGAGCTAAAGATAAGTATCAAGTTAAAGATAAGTATTATAACAGCTAACCTCCAAATTATCTGATTTTCATAAATTTACAATTATACTTAATTTAGAGTTATTATGACCTTCTGTCCCCTTCCATTTTTAGTTATTGATAACTTTTATTTCTGCTTAACAACTTTTATTTCTGCTTGACAACTTTTATTTCTATAAAATGCTACCACCAGAGTCATTATGCATTCTTTGTAACAATTGAATTATATTTTCATAGTAAACTCTCTTTCTTATTTGTTTTTTAGTCTTTTAAATTTATATAAATATCTCCTTTATTTCTATCTAAATAAATCAGTTTATACAGAGTCTTGGAATATCTCAATATCAGTTATAGTAAAGTTTGAAGAGCACAGTATATTTAGCTATAGTAAGGATATGCAAAGAGAAATATTGCATCTGATACTCTAAGCATTCTCACTTGGTACACATGAATAAATAACCGATTATTAGTATATTTGTTACATCTTGGTACTGACTAGTAGGAGAGTTATTGAAAGACTAACTTTTATATTCTTATTTAAGCAGGACTGAACTACCCCCTTCAAATAATGATAGTATACCTATAGTGAAAGACAGCATCATTCAAGATGGATTACTGAAGAACACCTCTGCTTTTCATATAAAGAAGGTTACTAAACAGCTCTGGCTCCAAAGAAGAAGAATTCATTATATCTGACCTTTCCAATAGCAATTATAGTGAAACAAGAGAATTCATCACCTTCCTTACAATATATGATGAGTTATTATTAGATGAAGAATTAGCTATTGATTTTGATAACAATCTACAAGCATTATTTTATGAAATATCTAATAATGAATCAGATGATGAACTAGAAATCAACATATACAAAATGACAAAAAGACCACTAACCTTAACTAGTTATATCCCAGCTGAATCAATAATCAAATTTATCAAAGACTTGCAGATTTATAATACCATTTGACAGTTCAACAATGTTATAAAAGTGAATGTTTTAAAAGCAGTCTTATGAGGACCTACTAAAATTGTATATGATATCACAGCACTTATTATAGCAGTAAATGGAGGATTTGATATAGGAGTAGGAAGAGCGAATACAGAAGCTAATATTATAATAACCTTCACTAATACTATTGTATGATTAAGAGCTACCTACCACACAGCTGACATATAGCAAAATATGAAGGATCAGTTAGCATCAATGTATTAAGAGATAAATGAAAGCCCCCTTGCCTTCTATACAAAGATCCAGCATACAGTAGATCTTACAGGATATCTAGCAGCTAACCAAGATCTCATTATTGAGTAGTCTTTTATGAATAAACTTCATTAAGAGATTGCTATCCAAGTATGCTCCAGCCTAGTTAAACTAAACCATATATAAAAGGTTGATTATATACAGAAATATTGGGCTATATGAAACCCAAGTCAAGATATAATACAGTATATACTACCAAATAACTTCCAAGAACCTCATATAGTACTAGCAGTTGTACCTACCATTGTACTAACTATAGTCAACTGAAGAGCAGCCTCTTGAAAAAACTTAGCTATAGATAACCTTATCAAACAAATGAGCAAGATGACCACATATATCTCAGATCTTAAAAGGCAAATCAACACACAGCAACCAGTCTAATGATTTATAGCAAATCTGACCCCTGTAACTAGATCAAATATATACCCAATTAGGAATCTGAGGTGCTTTAGGTATAACCAAAATGGGTATATATCTAAAGACTACATCCAGCCAGACTTGAGAATATATAGGAGATGTAGAGAAAAAGAGCATCACACTTCTAGATGCATGATAGAAATATGTAGAATTATCTGATCAGGAACTCAAGGATAAACTTAGATAAATGTTGTCATATTTAAAGAGGAAGACTTTAATAGTGAAGATAAATATACTTAGATAGAAGCATTCTCAGCTATACAGGAAAAATGAAAACTAGAATATCCTAAGAAAATAGGATCTCTCTATACAATGAAAACTCTACAAGTAGTATAATGAGCATAAGAATATAAATTCAATAGTAATGAATAAAATAAGCTCTTTGAAGAAGAAGTCAACTGCATTATCTAAGAAGATATACTGATAACCAAAGTACCTACAAGTGAAGGAAACAAGGAATGCAGGTTATGAAAATTCAAGAAATATAGTCTAGACATATGTATTAGAAAACTATTTTCAGTTCATAGTTTATAACTAGCATCTATACTTATAGGCTATTTACAGGCTGTTTGCAGGCTATTTTAGTCAGTTTGTAGTTCGCAATATTGTTCTAGCAGAGTTCTAAAGTAGTTTGCAGCTGTTTATAACTGTTCATCAATAATAGTTCATAGTCTATAACTAGCATTTATGTTTATAGCTATTTTGTTTGTAGCTCTTAGTAAAATAGTTCATAGCTCTTAGTAAAATAGTTTATAGATTAATTAACCATTTTTCTAATGTAGAAGAAAATAGAAGACATGATAATTCTAGTCAAAATAAGACAACTTGCTAAATTTCTAACATTCCAATAGCAAATCTGAAAAAAGATAAGTGATATATAACCTGGATATAAAGTGGTAGAGATTAACATGATATAGCAATCAAAGAATAATAAACTGCAGAATTCTTTAGCTTATTTACAATGTCAAATCAAAGAAATTATAATACTATATATTATTGACATAGATGCTAGAGGATATATCATAAGTAAAATGATACTTAACTGACTCGGATAGCAGATTGAAGAAGCTATAACTATAACAATTGTGGTAGCAGATAGATATATTATAACACTACTTAGTAAAGTATATAAATTACTTATTTATTTTAGCAAACTCATTATCCTAGTATCAGCAATAGTGGTAGATACTATATCCTATGATCTTATCATTAGAAATAACTGGCTGAAGAAAGTGCAAGTAGTAATTGATCTCAGCATATGCAAGATATATATTACTTAAAAAGGACATTATTATAAAATACCCATTGACTTAAAAAGAGAAGTCTACCCACAGATGATAGAAAGTAATAATGAGGATAAATAGAAGAAATTCTTTATAATACAAATTGTATGAACTAATGAAAAAGCCAAGCTATTAGAATAAAAAAGTGAACAAGTCACCAGATTTGATCTCTTTACTATTAAAGATATCAAACTACAACTTGGAGAATCATATATAGTTGAAACAGGAATCACTGCAAAAATACTCTAAGAATATTATAGTCAAATCAAACTAAGGAGTTTTCTTGTAGTTGCCAAAATTATAATTGACATAGGAGTCATTGATATAGATTATATTAGAGAAATTAAAATTGTAGTTATTAACTAATATTGATTCAATGTAGCCAAACTTTATAAAGAAAATCAAGTTGCACACTAATAATTATATCTATTTGGACTAGTAAGATAGTAGAAGTAACTAATCTTGAAAAAACAGCTAGAGAAGATAAAGGATTTAGATCAACTAAGGCTAACATTACAAAAATCATAATAGATCTCTAGTATATACCTAAGATGATACATAAATAAAAAAGCCTATATATTCAGAGAAAAACTCAGCAAAGAAGAAAAGAAGGAACTGAAATTACTCATCAATGAATATTCCAACATCTTCACAACAACTTTCAAAGAGATTAACTTAAAGCTGCCAAAGCATTTTCATTATATTAATATCCAAAGGTACCTGTCAATCAAATATATACTATACCAAACACTACCTACTTATATCGAATGATAACAAGAGGAAATCAATAATATAGTTAAAAGAGGAATAGTAGCTAAAATGAACAGTCTATAAGGATTCCTAAACATTATTGCATCAAAGAAAGGATTAGAAGCTAAAACCTTTACTTTAAGAATATATATCAATTTTAGAAAGCTTAATAATATTACCAAAGAAAACACCTTTCTAATACTAAGAATTAACAATATCTTTTCAAAAATACTAGTCCATGCAAGTCTTTATACTACTCTTGACATAACTAGCAGATATTACTAGATAGGACTTAATAAAGAGTTACAAGAGATTGTCTCATTTGTAACACTGTAAGGCTACTGGAAATATTTATGAATGCCATTTGAACTTAAGAATACTCTAGCAAGTTTCTAGAAAATAATAACTAAGATTTTCAGAGACCTTATTGGAAAAATGCTACTGGTTTATATTGATGATATTATAATATTTATAATAACATTCAGATTACATCAAAGTATTATATGAAGTATTCAACTGAATGAGGATAGAAGGTCTTTATTTGAAACTAAAGAAGTATATATTTGCTACTGAAAAAGTCATGATGCTTGGATATATTATTAATAAAGAGAGAATTCAAACCGATCTAGCTAAAGTAGAAGCAGTTATCAGATTCAAATGACCTATGAACCAAATAGAAATATGTACCTTTTTAGGATTAGCCTTATATTACTACTGATATATATAAAATTTTACAAGTCTAGCTGAACCCTTATATGCAATCTTAACAAAAAGCTACAATTAGATAGAAACTAATAAAGAATAAAATAAATCAGAGCAAGAGGTGCTTAACATATTAAAGAAAGCATTACTAACTGCACCAGTCCTGATGAAACCAAATTAGATAAAGCTCTTCAAGCTATATACAGACACAAGTATAATTAGAGTAGGCATAATTCTTTTATAAGATGATACCAAAGACTTAGAATAAGTAATTTGTTATATAAGTCAAGGGGTCCATAATGCTGAGAAAAACTATAAATCAACTAAATTAGAGTATCTTACAGTTATATAGACAGTTAAGTAGTTTAGATATTATCTTATCAGATGATATTTTGAAGTTATCATAGACTATTTAGTACTTAAATGGTTGTTTAATAGACCTAACTTAAGTGGGATATATATACATTAGATTATGATACTTCAAGAATATAACTTTACAGTAAAATTCAAAAAAGGAAAGATGAACCAAAATGCTGATGCACTTAGCAGAATGCCATTATTAGATGCCCAAGGCAGGGTGTAGCAATAAATGCAACACTATACTATAATTTGGTAATTTGGTTAATGAGGAGAGAAATCAAAGAAGATATAGGAGATTAGATGAAGAACATTTTATTAATCATAAACAGATAATATGAAATTTAGAATAATTTATTATATCATAAAAAGGAGGGATATATTATTCCAGTAATCTAGGAGAAAGATATATCAAACATTTTATTATTAGTATACAACTATCTATTATCTGGATACATAGGCTAGAATAATACTTTATATTGACTTAGAAATTCAGCATGGTGTTCCAGAATACAAGATAATGTAACCAACTTTGTATGAAACTATGATATATACTAAAAATGAGTAAAAGCAAAAGATATGCCCTAAGCTACTTCTATAACTATTAAAGCTAATCTACTTTTACATATTGAGATAGATGTTATGAGACTCATATCAGTAACACTAATAGGAAAAAGATATATTATTTTAGTAGTTAACTTCTTTATAAAATATTTGGAGGTGATAGCAGTTGAAGATACAGATATATAAACAGTAGTTAAGTTCCTATATACTGATATTATTTGCAGATGTGGAAATAACCAATAACCAAAATACAGAGTTTTTAAACAAACTGATCAGAGAACTTGAGCAGACTTACCATATCAAGTATATCTGAACAATGTCATACCACCTACAAGGAAATGGTCAAACTGAGTGCATCAACTAGATAATTAAGAATATTCTAATAAAGATTATTAATCAAGAAGTATTATAGGACTATTATCTTGATAGTACCTTTTTTGTAGTTTAAACCATTTATCAGATATCAACAAAGTTTAGCTCCTTTGAGCTTGTTTATAGAAGATTACCAAACTAAGAGTTTTACTATCTGAAAAAAAGATATTAGAATATATAATAATTATTTATAAGCTTACATCACACAAGATATCAGCAAGTTATAATTAATCTGAAAAAAGGCATCTATATTTATTGATAAGATATAGGAGAGATAATAGATAAACCAAAATAAGAAGGTAAATGCAACCTCCTTATATATTGAAGATTAAGTCCTTATATATTGGAACATTGTGGAATCTTTATAGTTGGCTAAATTATAACTAAAGTAGGAAGGACTATACTATATATAAGCTATAAAAAAAAGTACAATTTGGCTTAGGAGGCTTAACAGTTCTATCCTCCCTACTCTAGTTTACTGAAGTATAATCAAAACCTATTATGCTCAACAAATATAGCCCAAAGAAGGACATAGAAAAAGCTATAAAGGAAGTACTGATAAAGGGATTTGAGACTATTAACTGAACATTCCTTAATCAAGAGAAAGATCCCAAAAGACTTCTTCTACTTAGCCAGCAGTACCATGAGTGGTTATGCTGTTAAAATTGTATAACTGGTGCTATGATCTGGTTCTATCAGGGTTAAGCTCAAAGCTTATATTGAAAATATAGAAAGTAAGAAGTAGTACTATCTAAGTTTGTAAAGGATATGGTTGATAGGACCTATGTGCTTTTCCTTGACTATAAATAGCTCCTTTTAGGATTCTATAGAAGAACTTATTAGGAAACTATTTTCAGTTTATAGTCTATAACTAGTATCTATACTCATAGGCTGTTTGCAGGCTGTTTGCAGACTGTTCTAGCTAGTTTGTGGCTTGTGATATTGTTCTAGCAGAGTTCTAAGATAGTTTGTAGCTATTTATAGCTGTTCACCAATAATAGTTCATAGTCTATAACTAGTATCTATATTCATAGCTATTTTGTTTATAGCTCTTAGTAAAATAGTTTACAGCTCTTAGTAAAATAGTTTATAGATTAATTAACTATTTTTCTAATACTATTTATATTTCTAAACTGACCCTTACTGAAATTGCACAAATCTGTTAAGCTATAGAAGAAGAGATTGCCCTACTACCCTTTAGTTTTAAAGATAAAACCTTCTCAATTAAGCCCCCAGATATGATAGCTAACTCTCAAATTACTTGATTTTCACAAATTTACCACTATGCTCAATTTGGAGTTACCATGATCTTCTGTCCTCTTCTATTTTTAGTTATTGATAACTTTTATTTCTGTTTAACGACTTTTATTTTTGATAACTTTTATTTCTACAAAATGCTACTACCAGAGTCATTATGCATTCTTCATAATGATTGGATTATATTTTCATAGTGAACCCCTTTTTTTATTTATTTCTTAGTCTTTTAAATTTATATAAATATCCTCTTTATTTCTATCTAAATAAATCAGTTTGCACAGAGTCTTAAAATATCTCAATATCAGTTGTAGTAAAGCCTAAAGAGTATAGCACATTTAGCTATAGTAAGGATATACAAAGGGAGATATTATATCTAATACTTTGAGCATTCTTACTTAGTATATATAAATGAACAATCAATTATTAGTATATTTGTCATAGTATCAAGACTATAAGCATTAAGATAATAAGTACTAAAAAGAAGATAATTATTAAGTTAATAATAAGTATTAATTTAAGTATTAAAATAAAGATAAGTATTAAGCTAGAGATAAGTATTAGAATTACAAGTATCAAAACTATAAGTATTAGAAAAATATTTAACTAGTTTATAAACTATTTTACTAAAAGTTATGAACAAAATAGTTATAGATATAGATACTAGTTATAAACTATAAACTATTTTTAATAAACTTGCTAGAACAGCTATAAATTATTTTAAAATATCTTTAGAATAATATTGCAAACTACAAACTACTATAGAACAATATTGTGAACTATAAACTACTATAGAATAGCTTGAGAATAGTTTATAAGTATAGATACTAATTATAGACTACAAACTGAAAATATTTTCCTGATATAATAATTGATCTTTGAATATCTATTATCTAATTAATTAATATACTATTTTATTTTTTAAAATATTCTAAGCAAGATATCATTCACAATAAATATCTAGATATTTTCAAACTATATTCTATTTCTTAGAATTACTACTTATTAGATTGATAATCAATGAAGATTCCAAAGTCTTATAGACTTTTTATAGCTCTTAGGGCTTCATTCTCAAAATCTTACTGAAGTATTTATATCTTTTATTTGAGATATGGAAATTATAATAAAAGTATATTTTGCATAAGTATATATTGTGACAAATGTACTAATAACTGGTCATTCGTTTGTTGAGAATGCTCAGAGTGTCAGACACGATATCTCCCTTTGTGTATCCTTACTACAGCTTCGTGCTGTGCTCTTCAGGCTTTACTATGACTGATATTGAGATATTCCAAGACTCTGTGCAAACTGATTTTATTTAGATAGAAATAGAGGGGGTATTTATACAAAATTGAAGGACTAAGAAAAGATGACTTCACTACAAAAATACTATCTGATCATTGTGAATTGCTGGATAATCTGAATCACAAAAAACAGCTCAGAGAGTTGATCTGATTGATATCTAAGAGATAATCAGTGATAGATGGGATCAGGAATCATCACCAGGAGTAAGATCACAGAACGTTCTCGAAAATTAAGGAATTCACGCATCGATCATCACATCTGGGGGCTTAACTAGGAATGTCTTGTCCTCGAGACTCTCTAGGTTAGTGGCAATGTGAATTAGCTATACGAGAGAAGCTAATAAAATAAGCTCCTCTGAATGTGAGTCTCCAAAATTATGTGCATGATTTATACGGTGGTGAGCATAACATTGTCACCGAGTCTTCAGTTAAATCTGTCAGTTAAATCCATTGAAGTCAACCAAAAAATATAAAAATAAGAAAATACTATTCTTGATAAGGATATTACTAAATAAAGAAGTAGCTTGTCATGTTTCCATAAACAAACGACTCCTCAGAAATGTGGGATATAAAATAATGATATATCGAATAATGTTCAAATACAAATATATGAAATAAGTGTCCATTGAAGATCGCCAAAAATAAATATAATAATGTATGATCTGAATAAGGGGAAAAGTTACTGAGGTGATAAATGAAATGTACAATAAATGAAATGTATGATAAATGAAATATACGTCAAATAGAAATACGTTATTGTTTAATGTAAAAAAAAGGGATAAAATTGATCAAAAATAAAATAAATAAATTAATTGTTCAATGAATAAATAACTGAATAAAATAGACTCTGAGGGTATCAAAATATTAAAAAAATATATAACTGAAGACCTGGACTTGTGTTTTCTTTCTCTTTTTTTCACTTTATTATTGTTGTCCTCTATGCTGATTCGTCCGGGTACGTGTATTCAGGTATGCGGTCATTCGTGGATTCATGACGCTTGGCTTGCTTGCTTGTCCTGCTCGTTTTAGTCATTTTGGTCATTCTGACTTCTTTTATTTTTTGCTTTTCCATTGCAAAGATCTTGCCAGAATTCTCAGGAGTCTCTCTGCATGGTGCGTGTGTGAGTTATTCTGCTGATTTTGGTAAGTAAACTCAAGATCTTACCATAAGCGGTAGTCGCGGTGCATTTCTTGCATGATTCGGGTACATGATTCGTTATATCTAGATAGATTGGGTGATTCAGATGGCATGATTCCAATGTTTTGTTTATTTATGAAGTTTGTTTTTCGGGTGCAAGCTAATTCATCAAGTCTATTTTCCTTCTAACTCTTAGGTCATTCATTCATTTGGGTGTAGATTAGGTCCTCAGTCGGGTGTCCTTTGGCTTCATCAATGGTCTGGCTGATGAGCTGAACTGATTCGCTGGTCCAAATCATTCGAGCTAGGGGATTCGCTAGGGTTATTTATAACTGTTGACAATGAGGTAAGTGATTCAGGCATGCGTATGTGCGTGTGTGCATGTATACGTATATCAGTCTGACTGAATCTCACCATGAGATGTCATCGGTCATGAGGTCTTGGGGTGTGGGATTCGTGCGTAATTCCGTTTCTGGTAACTCGCTTTCGGCGATTCGTTCTGGCTAGGGGGGTCTCATTTTGAGCATAAGCTTTGTGGCTGAATTTCGTCATTTTGGGCATCTTGTCATGTGTGTTTTGCTCTCTTGTTGTCTGAATTTATCTCTCTTCGACAAGGGTTGTCTACTTGCTTGGGTCAGCAATGAGGTATCTAGTCTGGGTAAGTCCTTGAGGTCGTGCCGAGATTTAGGGTAGGTGCTCATGCTTGGGTAGTCATTTATGTGTAATTCTGGTGGGTATAAGAATGGGGTCCCACTACTTGTCTTTCTCCAAAAAGTCTTCTAAATCACACCCTACTCCTTTTTCATATACTTTTACTATGACTTTACAGTACCAACAATATCCAGTTACTTCTGTCCTTAGCAAGCATTGCCAGGATGACAATGACAAGATTGTCTGTGAAACTCCTCCTACCAGTCGTTATTCTCGAATTGCGGCAGATGGTGATGATGAGATTGTTCGCAAAACTCCTCCAGGTTTTTAGGATGAAGCAGCCTGATATTATAAACCAGACTTGACTCCCAGTCCTGTGGTGAGTCTTCTTATAGATTTCAAACATGAAGAAGAGGAGGAAGAAGAGGTTGAAGCAGCTATTGCAGCAAGCCTTGATTTTGATGTGCTCCCAGTTGATGAAGGCTTTGATGCAGATACGATGCTATATCCTGGTAGGTAGTTGGCAGTAGGTGGGAATCTTTCTGAAGTATTTTCATTTACTGATGGTTTTCTTCCACTATGTTTTTCTTATATAATTAGAACTGTCTCAGAATCCAGTGACTTCTGAGGGATACTTGGATTCTTCTGGGGTTGATGTCTTGAATTTGAGCATCCTGGTCTCAACTTCAGTGGCGAGTCCTGTAGTGAGTTCTGCACCTTCAGAGGTTGGAGTATCAGATAAGGAGAATGAACCTCCTGAAGTTGATAATAGGTAAGTATCTTCTTCTTCAATAATTTCGTCAGGATTGAGAATTCCTATTAATTTTCTATGTAAATCTCTTCATCAGGGACAAGAGCAAAGTTTCTGGGTCTGATTCAGATTCAGACAGATTTCGGACACCAGTAAGGGCTATCACCTGGCATACTCCAGGGAGTCCTTCTCTTGTTCGTGCTGTTGTTCTATCTGATTCTGCTATTGTTCTATTTGATTCTGATGAGAGTGAGATTAAATTCCTAAAGGTCGATTAGGTCGGTTGATCAATTAGAAAGCTTCGCTTCCATGTATTGATCAAGAGCTGATTCAATAAAGATTTCTTCAGTCAATGATTCGTTTCTTCTCTGAGTTGCTGTGATCATTTTATTCTTCTTCTAGGGCAAGTGTCGGTAGTCTTTCTGGTCATTTCCTATAGTGCATACCAGGGTGTGCTGGCTTCGGGGTAGTCATAATTTATTGATTTCTTCATTTTTCCATTTCTCCTTCATTTGGTTCGGTCTGTTCAGTTCGGTTCATCCATTCATTCAGTTTACTTCAGTAATTGTTCAGGTGTCATTCTGTTCAACTTGATCATGTGTCTTGTTCAACTCGCATTCGGCAATCGTTTAATTATTTCTTTCGATGTTCGTGGTACGCCTATTTGCTCGTCATTGCTCTTCAGCAATATTACTCTCTATCTATTTTCCATTTCTATTCGATAATTTGCTTCTGTCCGTTTTGCTCTCCGGCAATTGTATGTAAATATAGGTCTTGTCTTAGGTGGAACCTAGTCATACCAGTGATTCGAACCTGCACCTGAGTATAGGGTGCATGCCTTGGCATTTCCTAGTAGCATTTTCCTATAGTGTATGCCAGTTGCGCTTTTCGAGGTAGTCCATTTGTAGCTTCAGGTCGTTTCGTTTCATTTCGTGTAGAGTATTAATTTAATGAGTCTGTGGTCATAACAGTTCAGTCCTGCTTGAATGAGGACATGAGCTTCAGTCGTTCCTCTTCAGAGTACTTGATAAAGCTCCTGCCAGTCGGCATCAAGATGTGACAAATGTACTAATAATCAGTTATTTATTTGTTGAGAATGCTCAGAGTGTCAGACGTGATATCTTCCTTTACATATCCTTACTACAGCTTTGTACTGTGCTCTTCAGGCTTTACTATAACTGATATTGAGATATTTCAAGACTCTGTGCAAACTGATTTTATTTAGATAGAAATAGAGGGGGTATTTATACAAAATTAAAGGACTAAGAAAAGATGGCTTCACTACAAAAATACTATCTGATCATTGCAAATTGCTGGATAATCTGAATCATAAAAAACAGCTCAGAGAGTTGATCTGATTGATATCTAAGAGATAATCAGTGATAGATGGGATCAGGAATCATCACCAGAAGCGAGATCACAGAACGTTCTCGAAAATTAAGGAATTTGCGCATTGATCATCACAATATATAACTATTTTAAGTAACTAACTAATTAATTTATTTTAATATTACTTATAATATATAAGTGTTGATATAGATAATAAATAGTATATCTAACAATCTAGCTCTAATATATATTTTAAAATCAGAATTCACTTAAGCTAATATTTTATTTAATACTAAAAACTAACATATTTAATACTTTGCCTATAATCAATCTTATTATATAAGAATTTTTATATTATCTCAAGTTATCAATAGAAATTAAATTTAAGGAAGAGGACTTTGATAATGATATTGAAATGTTCAGTTTTAGTATATCAATCATTTCCAAGCTTCAAAAAGTAGTTATTACTATTATATTATCTTCTCAAAGAAGAGAAAGATTTTTTCCTAATATAAGGTTAATAATATAATATTAAAGTAGTTGATTTTAGATATAAACATATACTGAAACTCTACTTATAATATAATATCTTAAGCTTTAGAGCTTTAAGTGATAGGTAATTTTTATATAATATATGAGTTTTATTACAGATATATGTATATCTGACTAAATATTTAAATATATTCTATTTTTAAACAGTTTTTTAAACTCTATATTTACATTAGAGAAAAAGTTATATTATATAACTTTAGAGGATTAGAAGTTAATGATATTAAGTAATTTTATCTGAATTTTAGAGTACTTTAACATTATAATACAAAGAATGATAATATATAATATTTTAACTCTTTTTACTATAGTTTCTGTTTACAACTATCTAATGAATAAACTTGAAGAAAAGCAAGATAAAGAATAACTTTTAGATGAAGAGAATGCTGCTATTTCTACTATTCTTAAAAAATTAAAATATTATTATTATCAAGCTAATTCTACAGTCTATACAATTTGTACTAGTAAGTATTTTTTTTTCTTCAAAAGGAAAGAGTTTGAGCTTATGAATAAGCTAAGTATACTTAAATAAGATGAATATAAGATAGATATGAGATAGATGTATATGGTTAAGAGGCTAGTATTCTTTCTTGAAATTCTTTTTTGAATTTCTTTCTTATAATCTAAGCTTATATAATTAATTTATAATCTTAGATCTATAAATGAAACTTATCTATTATATTAATTAAGATTAGTCTAATAAGTAAATCTAAGATTTAAAAATAGCACTTTATAGTATATTCAAAATAGGTTACTTACTAGCTCTCAGTTAAGAGTAAGAGAGTATAGATAATGGCTTCAATTCTTAGAATAAGCTAAGTCTACATTTGTATGGCAAGTATTAAGGTAAATAAACTTATAATAAAGCTAAGTATAATATAAGTAAGAAAGCTAATAAGTTAGATAAGTATCTTAAGAAAATAGGATTATAAACTTAAATAAGAATATACTAATATAGTAGAAGATAAGATATTAATTTCTTTAAATATTATTGATTTCTTTAATAATTAATTTTTTTAATTAATTTACTATTTTAATTAAATAAATAGCAGTAGCAGTCAAACTTCTTATATCTTTTTCAAATGGCTTAAGACTATTTAAGTATTCTAGCAACTAGTATATCTATAGAGTAAATATTCTCTAAAGGTAGAGATCTAGTTATACTTAAGCAATATTCTCTTAATACTAAGTCTATATAAGTATATATATTTGAAAGTATAGTTAAAAGCTGGTACAAAGAATATAAGCTCTTGATAGTAGTGACTGGAGCTTAGGTAATAAATAAGAGAAATTTATTATTTAAATATTTATATATTTATAATTATAAATATATGAAATACTATATATATAAAATAAAATATCTATAAATATAAGTTCTTTTATTTTTTTACTTCAGAAATTAAGAATTTACTAATCAGATTAGATTAGATTTATTAAGTTATGCTAACTCTATATTATTTATAAATAACTTATTATGATAGCTGACCCCCAACTTAACTGATTTTTATGAATTTTATACTATACTTGATTAAGAAGTCATCATAACATTCTATACCCTTCTATTTTTAGTTGTTGATGACTTTTATTTCTGCTTGATGACTTTTATTTCTGCTTAATGACTTTTATTTTGACATGATGACTTTTATTTTAGTAAAATGCCACCACCAGAGTTATTATATATTCTTCACAATGATTGGATTATATTTTCATAGCAAAAGTCTCTATTAGTTATTCTTTAGCCTTTTAAATTTGTATAAATATCACCTCTATTTCTATCTAAATAAATTAGTTTGCACAGAGTCTTAGAATATCTCAATATCAGTCATAGTAAAGTCTGAAGAGTATAGCACAAAACTGTAGTAAGGATATGCAAAGAGAGATATCACATCTATAATTTTGAGTATTCTCACTTGGTACATATGAACAAATAAATAAACAACCAATTATTAGTACATTTATTACATCTTGATGCTGACTAGTAGGAGAGTTATTGAAAGACCAACTCTCACATTCTCATTCAAGCAGAACTGAACTACCCCTTCAAGTAACGACAGTATACCCATAGTGGAAGACAGTATTGTTCAGAATAGACTACTGAAGAACATCTCTGCTTTTCATATAAAGAAGATCACTGAACAGTTCTAGCTCCGAGGAAGAAGAATTTATTATACTTAACCCTTTGGACAGTGACTACAGTGAGATAAGAGAATCCATTATCTCCTTTACAGTACATGATGGGTTATCATCAGATGACAAATCAGCTATCGATTTTGGTAACGATCTACAAGCATTATTTTACAAATTATCCAATAATGAAACAGATGATAAACTGGAAAACAACATATATAAAATGACAAAAAGACCACCGACCTTCACTGGTTATGTACCAGCCAAATCAGTAATTAAGTTTATTAAAGATTTGCAGATTTATAATACAATCTGACAGTTCAACAATGTGGTAAAAGTAAATGTCCTAGAAGCAGTTTTATAAGGACCTGCCAAGATTATATATGATATCGCAACACTCGCCATAGCAGTAAATGGAGGATTTAATATAGGAGCAGGAGGAGCAAACATAGAAGCTAACACTGCAGTAATCTTTATCAATGCTATTGCATAGTTAAGAGATATCTACTATACTACTGACATATAGCAAAGTATGAAGGATCAGCTAACATTAATATATCAAGAAATAAACAAAAGTTCCCTCATCTTTCATACAAAAATATGATATGCAGTAGACCTCACGAGATATCCAGTAGCTAATCAAGACCTCATCATAGAGCAGTCTTTCATGAATAGACTCCACCGAGAAATCGCTCTCCAAGTACGCTTCAGCCTGGTTGGACTAAATCATATATAAAAAGTGGATTATATATAAAGATATTGGGTTACACAAAACCTGGGTCAAGATATAATACAGCAGATTTTACCAAGCAACCTTCAAGAAACCCATATAGTACCAATGGTTGTACCCACTATTGCACCAGCAACAGTCAACTAGGGGGCAGCTTCATGAAAGGATTCAGCTATAGATGATCTCATTGAACAGATAAGCAAGATGACTGTGCATATATCAGATCTTAAAAGGCAAATCAATACACAGCAACTGGTCCAACAATTTATAGCAAATCTAACCCCCATAACAGGATCAAATGTATATTCGATTAGCAATTCAAGGTGTTTCAGGTATAACCAAGATGGGTATATATCAAGAGACTGCACTCAGCTAGATATAAAAGTATATAGGAGATGTGGAGAAAAAGGGCACTATGCTTCAAGATATATAACAGAAACAAATAGAATTGCCTAATCAAGAACCCAGAGACAGATCTAGATAAATGTTGTTATCTTCAAAGAAGAAGATTTTGATAGTAAAGATGAGTATAGCCAAGTAGAAGCATTCCTAGCCATGCAGGAAAAATGAAAACTCAGATGTTCCAAAAAGGCAGGATCTCCTTATATGATGAAAACTCTATAGGTAGTACAACAAGCATAAGAATGTGAATTTGATAGTGATGAATAAGACGAGCTCTTTGAAGAAAAAGTGAACTGAATCATTTGAGAAGACATACCAATATCTAAAGCACCTATGAGTGAAGGAAACAAGGAATGCAAACTATGGAAATCCAAGAAATATAGCTTAGACATATAGAAAGAAATGGAGAATATAACTATCCCAGTAAAAATAGGATAACTTGCTGAATTTCTAACCTTCCAACAGTAAATCTGAAAAGGGATAAGTGATGTACAACCTGAGTATAAAGTAGTGGAAATCAATGTAGCATAACAATTGAAGGATAATGAACTGTAGAACTTATCAGTATACTTACAATACTAGGTTGAAGAAATTATGATATTATGCATTATTGATACAGATGCTGGAGGATACATCATCAGTAAAACAATGCTCGACCAACTCGGGTGGCAGATTGAAGAGGTTACAACTATAATAATCATAGTAGCAGACAGACATATTGCAACACTGCTTGGCAAAGTATATGAACTATCCATCTGCTTTGGTAAACTTATCATCCCAGTATCAGCAATGGTAGTTGACACTACATCCTACAATCTCGTTATTGGAAATAATTAGCTAAAGAAAGTATAAGCAGTAATTGACCTTGGTGCATGCAAAATGCGAATCACCTAGAAAGGATAATACTATGAAATACCTATTGACTTAGAAAGAGGAGTCTGCCTATAAATAATAGAAAGTGATGATGAGAATGAGTAAAAGGAATTCTTTATGATGCAGATTATATAAACTAACCAGAAGGCCAAACCTTTGGAACGAAAAAGCAAACAAGCCACTGGATTTGACCTTTCTACCATCAAGGACATTGAACTATAACCAGGAGAATCATGCATAGTTAGAATGAGAATTGCTGCAAAAATACCTCAAGGGCATTATGGTTAAATCAAACCAAGGAGTTCTCTAGCAGTCGCTGGAATTATAATTGATGCAAGAGTTATCGATACAGACTACACAGGCAAAATCAAGATTGTAGTTGTCAACTGACATCAATTCAACTTAGCCAAACTCTATGGGGGAGATTGAATTGCGCAGCTAATAATCATACCTATCTGGACAGGCAAGGTAGTGGAAGTAGCCAATCTTGAAGAAACAGCTAGAGGAGATAAAGGATTCGGATCTACTAGAATAAACATTACAAAACTTATAACAGAACTTAAGCATACACCCAAAACAGTAAATAAGAAGGTATATACCTTTGGAGAACAGCTCAGCAAAAAAGAAAAGAAGGAGTTGAAAGAACTCATCAATGAATACTCTGACATATTTGTGATAACCTTTAAGAAAATCAACTTGAAGCTGCCAAAGCACTTTCATTACATTAACGTCCAAGGGCACCCCCTGATCAAATGTGCACCATACCAAATACCACCTGCATATATTGAATGGCAATAAAAAGAAATAGATAATATAGTCAAAGGAGGAATGGCCACCAAAACAGACAGCCCATAGGGATTCTTGAATGTTATTGCTCCTAAAAAAGAATTAGAAGCTGGGATCTTTGCTTCAAGAATGTGTACTGATTTTAGGAAGCTAAATGATATCACCAAAGAAGATACCTTTCCAATACTAAGAATTGATAACACCTTTTCAAAAATACCAATCTGTGTAAGTCTCTATATAACCCTCAACATAACTAGTAGATATTATCAGATGGGACTTGATGAAGAATTGTAGGAAATCACTTCCTTCATAACCCTATAAGGCCATTGGAAATATTTACGAATACCATTTGGACTCAAGAATACCCCAGCAAGCTTTTAGAAGATGATGACTAAGATATTTAGAGACCTCATTAGAAAAACATTACTGGTGTATATTGATGATATTACAATATTTATAGTAATATTCTCGGACTACATCAAGATACTATATGAAGTATTCAACCAAATGAGAACCGAAGGTCTTTATTTAAAACTAAAGAAGTGTACATTTGCCACTGAAAAAGTCACAATGCTCAGACACATTATCAACAGGGAAGGAATTCAAACCAATTCAGCTAAAGTAGAAGCTGTTACTAAATTCAAATGATCTACAAACCAAACAGAAATGTGTACCTTTCTGGGACTAGCCTCATACTACCATTGATACATATGCAATTTTGCAAGCCTGGCCAAACCCCTATATACAACTCTTACAAAAAGTTATAATTGGATGGAAATCAATAAAGAACAAAATAAACTCGAGCAAGAGGTGCTCAATATATTGAAGAAGGCTCTAGTGACCATACCTGTATTGGCAAAACCAAACTGAACAAAGCTTTTCAAGCTTTATACTGATGCAAGTGCAATAGGAGTAGAAGCAATCCTTTTATAAGATGATACTAAAGGTCTAGAATGAGTAATTTGTTATACAAGTAGAGGAACCTGTGGTGCCAAGAAGAATTATAAATCAACCAAATTGGAATGTCTTGCAGTTATATGGGCAGTCAAGTGGTTCAGGTATTACCTTATTAGATGATATTTTGAAGTCATTACAGACCATTCGGCACTCAAATAGTTATTTAACAGACCCGATCCAAGTGGAATATATGTGTGGTAGATCATAACACTTTAAGAATATGATTTCATGGTAAAATTCAGAAAAGGAAAGATAAATCAAAATGCCGATACACTTAGCAGAATACCATTATTAGATGCCCAAGATAGGGCACAGTAATGAATGCAATACTGTACTATGATCTGGTGATTTGGTTGATGAGGAGGGAGATTAGAGAAGATATAGAGGATTGGATGAAGAACATTTTATTAACTATCAGCAGACAGTATGAAATTCAGAATAATTTATTATACTATAAAAAGGAAGGACATATTATTCTAGTAATTCAGAAGAAAGACATATTAAACATTTTATCATTAGTATACAATCATCTATTATCTGGACATATAGGCCAGGACAATACCTTATATCAACTTAGGAATTCAGCATAGTAGCCTGGAATGCAAGATGACATAACCAACTTTGTATAAAATTGCAATATATACTAAAAACGAGCAAAAGCAAAAGATATACCTCGAGCTGCTTCTGCAACCATCAAGGCTGAGCTATTTTCACACATTGGAATAGACATCATAAGACCTATGCTGGTAACATTAACAGGAAAAAGATATATCATTTTAGCAGTAGATTTCTTTACAAAATATCTAGAGGTAATAGCAGTCAAAGATGTAGATATACAAACAGTAGTCAAGTTCCTATATACCGATATTATTTGCTAACATGGAGTACCAAAGGAAATAACCAGTAACCAAGGTATAGAGTTTCTGAATGAGCTAATCAGGGAACTCAAGCAAACTTACCATATTAAGTATATCTGAACAACATTGTACCATCTATAGAGAAATGGTTAAACCGAATATACTAACCAGATAGTCAAGAATGTCTTAGCAAAAATTATCAATCAAGAAGCATCATGGGACCATTATCTTGATAGTACCCTTTTCGCGGTTTAAATCATCTATCAAGCCTTAATGAAGTTCAGCCCCTTTGAGCTTATGTATAGGAGATTGCCAAACTAAGAATTCCACTATCTCAAAAAAGATATTAGAATGTATGATGATTATTTATAGACTTATGTTATATGAGATATCAGTAGATTATAATTAATCTGAAAGAAAGTATCTATGTTTATCAACAAGGCACAGGAGAGATAATGAATAAACCAAAATAGGAAGGTGAATGCAACCCCCTTGTATATCGGAGATCAAGTCCTTGTATACTGGAATATTATAGAATCTTTATAGTTGGCTAAATTATAATCAAAGTAGGAAGGACTATACTATATACAAACTATAAAAGAAAGTACAATTTGGCTTAAGAGACTCAACAGTTCTATCCTCCCCACCCCAGTCCACTGAAGCAAGGTTAAGATCTACTATACCTAACAAATGCAGCCCAAAGAAGGATATAGAAAAAGTGATAAAAGAAGTGCTAACAAAGGAATCTGAGACTATCAACTAGATACCCCTTGACCAAGAGGAAGACCCCAAAAAACTCCTTCTACTTAGCCAACAGTACTATGAATAGCTATGCTATCAAAATCATACAACTAATGCTATAATCTGGTTCCATCAAGGATAAGCTTGAAGTCTGCATTGCAAAAATAAAAAACAAGAAACAGTACTATCCAAATTCATGAAAGATATAGTTGACAAGACCTATGCACTTTTCCTAGGCTATGAATAGCTTCTTTTAGGATTCTATAGAAGAACTGTTGATATTTCCAAACTGATCTTTGCTGAAATTGCTCAAATCCATCAAGCTATAGAAGAAGAAATTGCTCTTTTACCTTTTAGTCTTAAGGATGAGACATTCTCAGTTAAGCCTCCAGATGTGACAGCCGACCTCTAACTTAACTGATTTTTATGAATTTTGTACTATGCTTGATTAAGAAGTCACTGTAACATTCTATACCCTTCTATTTTTAGTTATTGACAACTTTTATTTCTGCTTGATGACTTTTATTTCTGCTTGATGACTTTTATTTTGGCACAACAACTTTTATTTCAGCAAAATGCCACTACCAGAGTCATTACATATTCTTCACAATGATTGGATTGTATTTTCATAGTGAAAGTCTCTATTAGTTGTTCTTTAGCCTCTCTATTTCTGTCTAAATAAATCAGTTTGCACAGAGTCTTGGAATATCTCAATATCAGTTATAGTAAAGCCTGAAGAGCACAGTACAAAGCTGTAGTAAGGATATGCAAAGGGAGATATCATGTCTATAATTCTGAGCATTCTTACTTGGTATATATGAATGAACGAATAAATGACCAATTATTAGTACATTTTGTTATATTATATGAAATTTTTACTTAGAACTGCATACCTCACTACAAGTTAATTTTTAATTAATTATATAAATTAATAGCAGTAGCAATATCAAGTAGTAGTTATAGCATCAAGAAAATATTTTAGTTCATAGTTTATAACTAGTATTTATACTTATAGTCCATTTATATATAGGCTATTCTGGCCTGTTTTGTAGTAATTCATTTTTTTTTTTTGCAATATTGTTATAAAGCTGTTCCAGAGTAGTTTGTGTTTGTGGTACTGTTCTGGCAAGTTTGTCAAAAACAGTTTGTAATCTATGACTAGCATCCATGCTCATGGCTGCTTTGTTCATAGCTCTTAGTAATACTGTTTACAAACTATTTAAAAGTTTTCTTGATGTATTTCTTATATCATTTATCATCACATCATCCACTGCATTAATTTACTTTACTTTCTCATATCTCGTATCCAGTCTGTTTATAATGTTTAAATTGTGCAATGTTCTTGGAATGGGGTGGGCATTAAAGCTTTTACGAAAAGATTAGGTTATTTGTTTACAGTGAAATCTCCGATTTTTATCCACAAGGTGTTTATGATGCTCACGATGAAGACTGTAAATGAGCCACTACAAAAACACACCACCAACCCGGCCACCAACCCTCATCCTCATCGATTTCAGATTTGAATGTCCAGCCTCCGGGATACAATTAAATACAATGCAAATGGACAACAAGATCGACGCGCGTACATAAAAAAAAAAGAGGAAAAAGAAAAAGAAAAGAAACAAATGGACAAGATCAACGCGCGTACATAAAA
>RBNK01000147.1:0-37373 GCA_003990785.1 Endogone sp. FLAS-F59071 | reverse complement strand
AAAAAAAAAAAAAAAAAAAAAAAAAAAAGTATCCCATTCACGCATTTGCTAGTGCATACGGTAAAATGCTTGACACAATACTCCCTTGCAGGCCTCAAATCCCGAGGCAACCTCACTTCCACCGCATCCCTAGTAAAAATCTCCCACAACATCGCTCCTCATCCCACAAGCCTTCATCTCCCAAGCTTCACCCTAATCTCCACAGATTAAACTCGCAATTCTTACCTATTCTTCTGTAATGCGTCTTTTTCAAGCAATAGCTTGTCGTTCAGTCCGAATTTGCACTCTGGTGTACCGGACAGATAGGCGCGCATCATAATCTGGCCTGAAACATCAGCGCGAAGAACCGTTCCTATATAAAATTTGAAAGTATCAGGACATGTAAAAGTGTATGCAAAAATTCCAAGCAAGTGTTCCAAAATTCGAGAGTGACTTCGCTACAATCGCGTACCCGTATTACTCATCAATAAATTCACACTCTCAATCACATCAATGAAGGCCTCGTTCTTGCGATACTTGATATCACTCCTGCGCCAACTCGTGGCGCCCGTTGCCTGAATCGTAATCTTGGACGAATCCTCCATCGCACGTTCAGACTTCACACCTTCAGTCGTGATGTACATTTTAAGCGTGTCCGTCTCGCTATTTTGGGGATAGCCAAAATCAAGGATTTCTGGTTTTTGAAAAGAAGCGAATATGAATTAAGGGGGGGGGGGGGGGGATGAAGCCACCTTGAATACTGAATATCGGTTGCGTTCAGGCAAAATAAACCCCAATTAAGTTGCATATAATACACAGGGTTTGAACTCAGAATCGGCTGCTGCTCACCATCCAACAGCTCGTAGATGAGCACAAAGTTGTTTTTGACAGCCTCTTCGTCAAATTTATTGAAGTACCCCTTGCCGATATTGACAACGCGATAGCAGAACTCAAAGATGAGCGCGGCGTTGACATTCCACTTGGTAACGGCTACAATGTACAAATTTTCGTGGCGCACGTGGAAGAAGGATGTCGAGCCGAGGGTGATGATAGGTGAACGCACATCGGTATTAGAGATGACTTGAATGCGGAAAATGTCTGCTACCGAGCGTCTTTAGGAAAGGTAAGGGGTTATAAGGTGAAGAGGTGCCAGTTTGTGAGAGCAGGTAAAGAATGAATGAGAGTCGGAACGGAAGTAGCATACTTTAGATCATGACGGTATAATCTCGAGATTAGAACCTCTCCTTTTTGGTTATAAATGAAGAATGCGCTAATCATTGTGATTTAACCAATGTTAAGGAAAGGAAGGTGTAGCAAATACGAAATGGAACATGTGACGTATATACAACTTGCTTGCGTCATCACAATTTCAATATTGAAAACAAATCCGCAACATTGTAATTTCATCCTGTTCGCCATGGCTTTGCTATCCTCCTTTAAGGCTGTCAGTCCAAGGCAACTCCTATCTACCATACCCCGGCCCGCTTTATTACCCTTTATCTCCACGCATTGGGATATGACCCAAGTGAGATGGGCTACGAAACGCTCGGGTGGCTCCACTCGCAACGGCAGAGACTCGGCTGGTAGGAGGCTTAGCGTGAAAAAGTTTGGTAATCAAGAAGTTATACCAGGAAACATAATCGTCAGGCAACGTGGTACAAAGTTTCATCCCGGAGAGAATGTTCGTGTCAATAATTAATGTGTTTTTTATGATTAGTTTTTGCTTGATCCGTTGTCGTAGTGTTTACCTAGAATGGATCTATTATTCACGATTCCGTTTGACCTCCAGGTCGATATCGGAAAAGATCACACGATCTATGCCCTCCAGCCCGGCTACGTTCGATTTTACACCGATCCCGCACATCCCAAACGGCGATTCGTCGGGGTCGTCCTGAATCAGGAGGATTCGCTGCCTTACTCGCCCGACGAGCCGCGACGAAGGCGGTTTGATTTAGTGGATTTGGTAGCTTGGGAGGCGGAGCGGGCAATGGATATTAAGGAGGCGAGGATGAGGGAGGCGAAGGCTGAGGAGGCGTGAGAGGAGATGGCGGTATAAAAAGGCTTGAAGTTTTGTCTGTTTAATAATAATAATAATAAAGTGTAATATAAATCTTTCATACATTCCTAACAAGTTGTTTGATTTTAGAGGGGTAATATATCATATCTACTTATATTTTGCATGTTAAACGAGTAAGAATAGATACTGAATCTAAACAGATAGGTTTTTGTTGTATAATAAAAGTACTTTTAATAAAGATGTATTATTACTTATATTTTATTCACATTTGCACCGTGGTGGATGCATAGAACGCAGCTACCTGATATCCATCTACATTGTGTTTTAAAGTCAGACAACATTTAAAAGCGCCTGCGTTACTTATGTATAACCTAGAGTTATAAATATTATCATGGTAAGACTGGAGGCAAAGACTCCGGTACACGGGTCCTTAAGCGGTATCTAGCTTGTGGGAAGAGCGTGACGGCAGGATAAACTTTGTCACAAAGACCGCTGAAATTCAAGCCGCAGAAATGGAGTCCGTTGATGGAGAAGGTGCACGTACGATTCTCGCGGTTCAAATGAAATGTGACAACATCGCCGGCACGAAGTGGCCTTTGGTATAGGGCAGTAGCTTTGACGTCAGGTTTTTTATACATAGTAGAACCATCGAAAGTCAACGACCAGACATCGTTCATGTTTCGCAACCATGTCTCTTCGGTAAATTTTTCTCCAACGATCCCCACTGAGTCATAAGCTCTGTCACCACAAAGACCTATTGCCTCAATCACAATATCCCACTCGAAGATACCACCATCGTTCATCATGATCGGCTGCTGAACCTTCGCACTCCGCCCCATTTCATCCGACGTGTTCATCTGCGACGGATAGCTGACAACAGCACCGTTCTCGCTCACCACGAGGTTCGTGCCGAGCCTATCCTGGTCCCACCGGTAGTGAGGCATGCCTCGAAACCCAGACGGATGCCCTGGGGGGCAATGTGTGTAAATGCAAGCGTACCGGTACAACGTCAGGAACTGTGAAGGATTTTCTACCAATGTGTCAATGGCCTTGACCAAGTGCACCATACGGTGTGGGCAAATGAGGCTGAGGTCGACGTACTGAACGATGTCCAGTAACTTGTGTTCGGTAAGATTTACTTTAAGGTCCGGCACCGGGTCGTACGCTGCCAACTGCTCGAGGATCACGCGGCGTTCGTTGGCAGGGGGAGTGTCAGCGCTGTCGGCCCATGCCCAGTCGACGACACAGAGCAGTAGCATGAGCTCGCTCGTGTGGAACTCATGGCTCTGACTGAAGGTGAGCAGCACCTCAATGGCGCGGGTCGAGAGGGCACTTAAGTCGCCGATTTGGAGCTGATGGGTGGAGAAGGGATGGACAAGAACGTCGAAGAGTTCTTGACTTTCCTCGCTGGCAGGCAAGACCGCAGTGGCTTCATTCAGCAGCAACGACGCGCGATCGACCCTCGTGACCTCTTGAGCCTGGACGATTATCAACCTCATGAGCTTGGGGAGCAAAAAGTATGTAGCCGCGTTGTAGGTGTCGATAGTCAACTCAGTAGAGAGTGGGCATGCGGATGTAATGTCTCCAGTGTAGAGGAAAAGGAGGACAATACGAAATGTGTCGGATTTGATATTTGGAAATTTAACCTCGCCGGTTTGTGCTTCTTTCATCTCGCCGTAGAGCATGTTCCTAAACATGGTGGAACGGACGGCAAGGAGGTGCTTCGAAGCGCCGATGACGACTCCGTCGGCACAGGTAATCTCGATGTCATGAAACGTTTTGTCATCCAAGACGCTGGCTAAATCACCCGCGAGGTTGATCCCAGGGTCGCCTGAAGTGGTCATTGGTGCTAGATAGTTAGTAGTTGCCGGATCGTAGGAAGGACGGCACTGCTCAATTCTTTATCGAAATAATATAGCTGTAGAGCTGTAGAGATGTCAAACCCTTTTGTTGATTGCTGACCAATCAAAATAACAAAAGCAACTCGAAACACTATGTTACAGTCTCCTATATGCACCGCTGGAGCTGCGGTACTTGCCAAATAAAACTGCATACTGCTGCGGTTTACTGCTGCGGTTTACTGCTGCGGTTTACTGCTGCGGTTTACTGCACTTATGCGACATGTAATGAAACTATAAATATCAAAATAGAAACTTCACTTTGAATCATGCCATCCAAGAGCAAAAATCTTTCTCAATGAAGCTCAAAAGTGAGAGTTCAGCACTTATACTTATAATAACAAGAAGATATGCTGATTGGATTAAAGAGCATTGGGGTGTTAAAGTCAATAAATCAATAATTACAAGGCATCTACAATTAACTAATAATAAAGAAGTTTATACTAAATTATTAGTATTAAATTATAAATTACTTATAAATATATAGATTAGAAGTTTAAGATAAACTACAATTTTCACTTATATAGTTAGCATTAGAAATTCAAAGAGTATAATAGAATTTACTAATAAAAGCTTGAAGGAGAGATCTTATTATCTAATCAGACTATAATTATTAATATATTATCTTAATATTTAGTTATTAGTATTATAAAGTTAATATTTTAATTTAATTACTTAAATTAAATATGTTAGAGATTAATATCACAATATATTATTAGATAGAAGAAAAATAAAAAGCATCTTTCAATTACCTTATAAGTTGCAATCGAGTATTAAATATTTGTTTGTAATTATATAAGCTGATTTGAGATAAGTGAGAATTCCCTAATTACCTTATATAGAAATGATCGAGCCCGGAGACAACTATTCCGCGTGCCGAGTAATTGTGACTGCAAAAAAAATCTTTTTACCGAGCCATGTTTCTTATTTTTTTTCCAGCCGAAATTTTTGCACAATGTCCTCGAGCATCGGCGCCAACTGCACGGAGCTGAAGGCTCGCTATGATAACTGCTTTCATAAGTGGTACTCGGAAAAGTTTCTCAAAGGATCGATGGAAACTGAATGCGAGGACCTTTTCAAGGAATATAAGGCTTGCGTCATGGTATGTATACTAGCCGTGGTTCACACAGCATTGTATTGATTTTTACCATATAGGTTGAGAAAAAGGATGCAGTCGATCGAATCAGCATTGATGCAGAGCATGGACGCCGAAGGGTTTCCCGAGATCAATAGTCGGGACGCCAGCGTATCAAGATCACAATGAGCTAAACCTTTTCTTACATTTTATTCTACTGATTAATATTTTTTTAACCGCATCTTCGTTTCTGTAAATAGATGACCGTGAAAGAAAAACAGATTGACAAACTTCTAGCGGAGGCGCGCAAGGATTCCCCTTTCCCGTCCCCATCGTCATCTAGTTCTTTGTAAGCACTCCATGACCAAAAAGGCGCCCTTTGACTAAATGTGTCGAACCGATAGCCACGGATGCTAGTCGTAGACTACGAACTGTTTTTAACGAACTTGCCAGAGCAGTACTACGAACAGTGCAAACTACTCTAGAGCAGTATTAAAAAAAGGACAGAATAGGCTAGAACAGCCTACGAGCATGGATACTACGAACTGTAAATATTTTTCTGATGTGTAGGCTCGTTTACACCCAATTCAATAAATGAACCATCAACTCCTTGCTTAGTTTGCACCTGAGCTTGGATACCGATGCGTTGACATTAGGCTTCGTCCTCCCTTTAAAAAATTAACGCATAATGTGCAATGTGTTGATAATGATGACGTAAATTCGAAAATGAATTAATAATATCATAGAATATTGTAGAGCGCGTGTGGTCTTTCTGCTGATTCGCTCTCTTGCGAATCTTATGTCTTGCGCGCCTTCTCTATAGATGTTATATACTTTATGGCTTTGAAGCAATCACGAAACAATCCACTATTATATACGGGAACTATAGACCAAACTATAATTTAAACCCGAGATCGCACCATACCCCTTCATTTATCATCCTTCGACAGCTGTAATACGAATTGCAACTCTTCATCATCGTTCACCAAATACTCTTGTGCCACCACGACACCCGCTGCTGGCGTCTTGCGAACGCCCGGTCCCGTAGTTTGCCATTTTGCATCCCCCTTGGTCCCCGTGTGCGAAGAGCGGCCACTGCCTATGGATGGATAATCGCCCCAAGATTCGTAATCGTTGTCATCGCCATCATAATCCTGCTCTTCTTTATCGACAGGTGATTTAGAGTTGCGGGATGACAATACTGCCCCGCGCGTGTGAGAAGATGATGCAGAGCTCAAAGTTTGGTGTCCTACGCCAAGCGTAGTTTCAACAGGCCTATTCACGACACCGGTACGGCCATCGAAACTATGACTATCGAAACTTGAGGCACCCGAGAAAAGTGAAGTTGATTCGGACTCTGAAGCTGCCGACGTTGCATCATCATCATTTCCATCCCCATTTCCGTTCTCGTCATCGTCTTCATCATGATGTTCGTTTGACCCCTCTATTTCTAACGACGCAATTACCGCCCTGACTAGATCCTCCTCCTCTTGCACCGCCAAGGACGGCGTACACCCTGACAGAGAGAATGCGTCAGGAACGTAGCTATTCTGCGGCGCACGAATCGGAGACACACCAAGAGACCCTTCATCGCGAGAAATCATAATAGCGTAGTCGAGAAGTTCCTGGTCTGAGAGGCCGAGGGTCATGCGTTCGAGCTCGCGGGCATGGCGGTCACGAGTTTTGCGCTCGTAAGCAATTTCGAGTGTGGACTCACGGACTTCGTGTTGGATGTCTTGATGCACTGGACGCGAGTGGAGGGAGAGAAATCATTGGAATGATACTAAGCAGTATTCAATAATATAAATTCTTAAAAACATAAAGAGGAAAATATATATTTACTTTGTGAGCTCACCGAGCCTGCTACTGCTTTTTTTGCCTTTTTCTTGTTTCTTCTCGCTAATACAATAGTGATTTAAGAGGTGAGATAAGCATTATACATATATATATAAATACAACCAATCATAGCTGGGATTTATTCTTTTTATTATAATTCACATACAATTACAACCTAAAACTTACTCAACATCTGCTTATCCGGCGAAAAGTCCCATGTCTTGACATAGGCGCCAATAGTCACCACTCCCTGGTACTCGCTCGACTGGATGCATCGCACAGCGCTCCGGCTGACGTCTATGGATCCGGGGGCAACGCGGCCGGCCCTTTGGGATGATATAGGTGGATGATTGAACTTATCATGGCCATAAATAAAGAAGGCGACATTTCGGGAGACAGTATATTTACCTGCTATGAAGGATTTTAATCAATGTGCCTGTGAGGGGCTCCCATGCTTTAACCCAGCCGTCCTCGCTTCATCATTGCAACAGTAAGTAAGCATAAATAAATAGATGGTTGCAGGTCAAAAAAAAAAAGGCATGCTTCGTCAAAAAGTAGTGGTTAACTGTTTCATCACATTAATAGCGTACATACCTCCCACTGATTATTTTAAACCCATCCATATTCAGAGCTGAGATGGCAGCCAAATGACCACCGATCATCCGCAAGGGTGGCACTGAGAGTGGTTCGTCCTTAGCACCATCAGATCCTGCATCACCGTCCCAGAGACAAACGGTACCTGCACTGTCACCTGTTACAAGCAATCGTGTAGTCTTGATGACCGTCAGCCCCGGCAGTTGTGTCGACGATGAGGTTGTAGTTGAAGGTGGATTATTGACAGAGATGATGGATAAATTAGGTTCTGCAATAGCTACCGAGACAGGATCCCTATCCCACGCGATACAAGTCACACCCGCAGTATGTCCACCGGTATAAACGGCAAGGCACGCGCCTGTCGCTGCATTGTACTTCCACAGATTAGGCTTTTCGAAATACGACACCACAAATGTGCCCGACTCTGAATCGTATTCAAGCGCCTCGACGGGTGCGGGACCCACTATTTTTCGCGATGGTGAAGTGAAGGTGGCCACGTATGCCGCACCGCCGAGTGGCACGTCGTCACGGTGATTGCGATGGTGCGAAGAGGCAAGCGCAGCGGCGTCCAGGTCCCATATGACCACGGCACCGCCGGCGGTGCCGGCAATGACGCGAAACTTTGGATCGAGCTCGAGCGCGGTAATTCTGTCGAAGGCGCCGGTAAGATCACGGACACAGCTACCGGTATGGACGTCCCATATTTTGACGAAGCCATCTACACCACCGCTGGCAATGATGCCGTGAACAGTGGTAGACCAAGCAAGTGCGGAAATCGGTCCTTCGTGGAACGAGGAAAATCGTTTAAGTTGGCGGGCGGTGGTAGCTTTGCTACGAACGGTTAAGGCAACGTAGCCAGCTTTATAACCCCATAAAATACGGTGACTTGAATAAGGAGAGAATATATAATTTAGATCGAAAATTTACTCTGGCTTCCCCTGGAAAAAATCACAATTAATAGAGCAATGTATACCTATCAATCTTCATTGCCGAAATTTCTAAACCTGTATTGTCTTCCGTAGAAAAGATTAAATCACGATCAATCTTGCCTGTCGCCGGATCGCACCTTGCGGTGAGGCCTGGGATGCAAGAGAATGTAACATGCATTTGCCATTAGACTGGAGTATACAAAAACCCTGGTGCATCTTTATTTCTTTACAATCATTCACTTACCTCTCTCTAAAGAACCCGCCAACATCCACGACTCCTTGAAATCCACATGAACTTTATCGATAGGGCCAACGCGAGGCTCAAATGGAGGATTCATACCCCTCCCACGTTCCCATTTTCTTTTCGTATTGTACGGATTAAGTTCAACCAAAAATAGACGCAATTTACAGTGATGGAATCAATCGACAACACATCAATATAAGGTTCGTTATACTGGTTACTAATTGATAAACATTCTCATCTCTAAACCATGTATACCTTAAGAGTCTTGTCCTGAGGATATATTCAGACTTCCAGCTATCTACTGCCAGCCGGCGATACGGCATACAACCGAAAAAGGCCATAAAGGCATCGCGCCCTATCGTTTGCGTAATTCGGCAAATCAGTATAACCGGCGTCTCCCATCCTATGACTCCTGAAGTAGAGCGTATGCGAGTAAGTTGCACAATACATACAGCATGCGTCGTCGGTGATAACATGTCGCCAGTATTCGCATACAAGAGCAGCAGTGTTTAGCACATGGGGTTCAAGTCTGGCAAAGATGTGGGTGAGGAGCTCGATCGGGATACGGTTGATGTAGCATACAGTGCTTCTGAATCGTAGAATTTAAGGTACGATTGAAAATCCATGGATCAACACAATATTAGACTGAGTACTATAACCAATGCCAAAACGAGAAACTACGTACTCGGTAGCTTGATTGTCGTCTTGAGATGCCTCGAGTCTTCCTTTGGACGACAGTTTTTTCTCTTTCCAGGCCGAGGAAGAAGGAGCGGGTTGAGATACCTTCTGATGACGGCTAGATTTTCCCCTACGATCGCGGACATCAGGCTCGAAAGACATGGCCGGGGAAGGTGAGAAGGGATATGTGCGCAGCTAGCGATAAAATGTTGGAAAAACGTGACTGTGAAGGGTCACGTGACTTATTTGGGTCTAATGGGCTAATGGGTGCAGGCGCATTTTAAATATTATTTTTTGTTTTTCTTTCCTACATTGATTCCTTGCTCTAATTTGATAAGGATGATAGTGTTATAGTTGAGTCATTAAAGATATTTCTAAGGAGTTTTGTATTTTTAAGACTCTAGTAAAATTATGTGGCACAGTTTTGTGGCGCAGAACTTAAAAAGTATATAAGCTCATCTTTATCTCAACGCTGTCTTACTAATCCATAAAGCAAACATGCCCTCAACACGACTTACGCTCATCAAAAACGCACAACAAAAGACTCGTGTTGCCATTCTTTTCAAATCTGGCGGCAGTGAGGATCCGATTGCTTCTATCCTAACCCTGGCAAAAAATAAACTTCGTCTGAAAAATCCCGAGCGCATTTTTGTCGAGGGAGGGGATGAGATATCTAGTGCCGAAGAGCTCGCCAAGGTGCTACAAAACGATCGGTAGGTACTTACATGGACTTGATTTTTTTTTTTTTTTTTTTTTTTCGGCCTTGTGGATGTCGACGTCTAATGGAGGATGCTTATCCTCACAGAGAACTCTTCATCTCTGGTGGCGAAGATTACATCGGCTTGATCAAGGAAGAGGCCTCCAAAGATGGTGAAGCACTAAAGACGGCGACAATTGCAAACTTCTTCCAGCTAAGCCACGTCGAGCCTGAAGCACTTTCACAGCTTGAACGGACCGCAACCTTGGAAGGGATGCGACATGTATTTGGGATGCCAGATCTTCATCAAGGTGAGTACTGGGAAAGAAGAAAGCATTGTTAAATTAACACGAAGTTTGATAAACGAAAAAAAAAAAAATTAATATGGCGGTCAATGAACAGGAAACACTTACCCCATCGGCGCAACTTTCGTCACCGAAGACCGCATCTACCCAGCGCTCATAGGTATGTATTTATTTCGTCATGAACATCCAGTTCTGTCTTTTACGTGACCTCATTCGCATTATCGTATTTATTTCACCTGCAGGAAATGATATTGGCTGCGGTATGGTACTCTACTCCACCCGCCTATATGCCCCTCGCTTCAAACCGCAACGCGCCGTTGAGCGCTTGCGCGGAGTCGAGGGGCGGTGGGATGGGCCCATCAAGGAAATGATGAATTTAGCAGGTGTGGAGCCAACTGAATTCGATGAGTTGACCATGGGAACCATTGGTGGGTATCTAAGATGGTGATACGTTGGTTTTACCTGATTTGAGAGCAGCTTCGCAGTTGTAAATTACACGTCTATACGATTGATATGACCACAACACCAAGTAACACTCCCCATGCTATGTACCATATTGATTTTCATAGGGGGCGGTAATCATTTCGCCGAATTCCAACACGTCACTGAGGTTTTTGATGAGTCTGAATTCGCTCGTGCCAATCTCTCCACCGACTGCGTCTACCTCCTTGTTCATAGCGGGTCCCGCCGCCTCGGTGGCTCCATTCTTGATGCCCACACCGCGAAATATAAGCATGCTGGATTGGATCCTTCGTCACCCGAAGGACAAGAGTACCTCCGACAGCACGATAACGCGTGCAAATGGGCGAAGTTGAACCGCGAGGTGATCGCCAGGAGGGTTATGGAAAAGTTGAATGCTGATAATAACGCCTTAGTGAATAACGAGCAGAGGAAGGTAGAGAAGGTGTTGGATATTTGGCATAACAGCGTGGAGAAGAAGGAGTGGAATACTGGGACGGAGCAGGCGAAACAGCTATGGGTACACAGGAAGGGGGCAGCGCCGAGCGATCGGGGTTTGGTAGTGATTCCAGGGTCGCGAGGAGCCTGCTCGTTTTTGGTGATGCCAATAGGAAACCAAAATGAAAATGGTAAGAGCGTCATTCTTTACTCGTATATTCTATATCAATTTTATTTTGAGGATGAATTGGATTCCTAGACGACAATGATTCTATAAGCTGAGTATAAATTAAATGGCTCATTCCTATTCTTTATTTTGCGAAGGCTACTCTCTAGCTCACGGTGCCGGGCGCCAAATGTCCCGCGCCGAAGCTAAAACACGCCGGGTGTCACCGGCGCAGCTGCGCACGACAAAACTGGGGAGCAAA
Source organism: Endogone sp. FLAS-F59071 (assembly GCA_003990785.1). Lineage (NCBI taxonomy): Eukaryota > Fungi > Mucoromycota > Endogonomycetes > Endogonales > Endogonaceae > Endogone > Endogone sp. FLAS-F59071. The sequence continues at coordinate 25,796 of RBNK01000147.1, read as the reverse complement.
GTCATCTGCGATGACGAAACTCTATTATTCGAGGAAGCGGTACGGCCTCTTAATTCTTCGTTTTTGGGATAGCATTTTTGTGATAGCTTGTTTGTGTTTGGTGAATCGTGTTCTGATTTATTTTAATATTTTGACGAAATAGCCTTATGCTTACAAGAAGATTGATGATGTTGTCCGGGACCTCACGGAGATACATCACTTTGCCAAGGTCGTTGCCGTCCTTACCCCGCTTGTAACGTACAAGATGAGGAACGAATAAAAATACTAGGAAAGTGTTCATCGAAACCCTAGAAATATAACATTGGAGACATTCCGCCGTGAGTAAATGTAGCTAGAAAAAAAAAAAAATCATAATATCTAGAGTTCATAACGGAAATTAAATAGTAAATAAATTAAGCATTACCAAACCGACATGGCATACATTGCTTAAGCTAATGTACGACAAATACGTAAATGACGTGGAGAGCATTCGAAAATGCGTTGTGACTTGTTTTTTAAAACAAGCCTCGATTCACTTGTAACAATCGTCCACGACTCTGAATTCCATTAAAGAACCAAGGTAGTTCAGGCATCTTGTGATTGCGTGATTTCGACGACAATTGCTGGTTTTACACATTTCACAGACAGCTTTGTAGATTAATAGATTAATCCAACTTTCCTCTTTTTTCTCACCATGCTCAACATCACGCTCAACTGTCTCGTCTTGGGTGAGGATCCTGAGGACAATGTATTTGATGTCGACATCGGTAATGGAAAGTCCGTCTACGAACTTAAAGAAGCAATCAAGGAGGAGAAACCTTTAATGCTCGCCCAAACCGATGCCAATATGATCGATCTGTAGAAGGTTGACATCCCTCTTGACACACCCAATGACAAGCTAACGGCTCTGCAGGGCGATATTGCTGACCTCAGCATCAAAGATGATCTGCAAGGCACTGATTTACACCCGGCACAGTTTATTTCTTTCTACTTTGCCAACCAGCCAGCTGCGATGCGTATCAGTGTTGTTATCCAAAAGCCAACTGGTAAGTAACTGTAATTGCTGATTATGCCTCTGCATGATGATTGTGCTTTTCCCACACGTATAAATGTTACTTGATCCATCTGCTTATTAATATATCAATATCTTATTCTTTAGTGACTGAACCCTTCCTCGACAATTATTCCACTAGAACGTCGATATCCACCTACATTGAAACTGCATGATATTACACTCTCCAGAAAAGGAATCACAAGTCACCTAGAATTATGCTCAATTCCCACAGAACACATATAATACTTTTTCAAACACTTGTGAGGTTACTTATCTCAACCAAGATTGGCAACTATTAGAAGAGTACATATTGAATATATTGGAATGAGCTGAACATGTTAGGTTATTAACAAGCTAAATATAATAATAATGTTTACAGAAAAGTCTATTTCAAGAAAAATATTAATCATTATATTTGCTCTTATAGAAATAAGTACAACAAATCTGTTCAAAAAAAAAAAAAAAAAAAAAAAAAAAAAATAATAAAAAAAAAAAAAAAAAAAAAAAAAAAAAAATCATATGGGGATTATATTAGATATGATACTGCTACTTAACTTTACTAAAATAATGTAATATAAATTTTTTTTTTCTTTCTACAACTAAAACTTTCTTGCTATAGCTCTTGTTATAAATAAAAATTCAAGAGCAATGCTAGTGATCTTTATAGCAGTACTAATACTAAAATATAAAAAGCTTAAAAAAAATCTTAAAATAATTTTTCTTAGCTTAATTTTATAATATACTAATAAGAATATAAAATGATTATAAAATATATTATCCCTTTGAGTGGTTATAGATGCAGGCAAATTTAAATTTTTTTTTTTTATATTTTTAAAATTTTTTTTATATTAAGTTTAATTGTAAAAATGCAATAATATTTTTTTTGGATTTTTAGCTAAAAAAAAAATAAAATAAAAATAAAATAAATAATTATAACTCCTTTTTTTATATAGAAATTAAAGTAGTTATAAATTTATAAATTCTAAAATTTAAATAAGATAACTCTATTTATAGATTAATTAAAGGGATACTTTTATATATAAATTTTTTATAAATTTAGTTAAAATCTTTATTTTTAAAAATAAAAATAAAATAGATAAATATATTATAAAATTGTTTTCTTTTTAAAATTAGTAAATAATATATATAATAGTAATTAATTTAGTTAAATCATATCTAAAAGTTTAATATTCTTATTAAAATTTATATTTTTATATTTTTACAAGTAAATTTACCTATGAACTATACTGTGACAAATATACTAATAACTGGTTATTCCATATATATTCATTAAGAATACTCAGAATATTAGATGCAATACCTCCATTTGCATATCCTTACTACTAGCTATATATATACTGTACTATTTAGGCTTTACTATAACTAATATTGAGATATTCTAAGACTTTATACAAACTGATTTATTTAGATAGAAAATAAAGAGAGTATTTATATAAAATTGAAAGACTAAAAAGACTTTACTATAAAGATAATAATTTGGTCATTATGAATTGTATAATACTGCTAAAGTAGTATTCTTACTGCTGTAGTGGGCAGTATATATCTTTTGTAGTATCCTCACTACTAAGGTAGATGGCTTATAACTATGGATATAGTCATATAATATAAATATTCAAAAGTGGAAAGTAACTATAATTAAATTAGATATAGTGGTAAATTCTCAAAATTTAGATAAATTTGGAGTCAGTCATCATATCTAGAGCTTAACTAGAAAAGCTTATCCTTGAGACTAAATAAAAGTAAGTAATCTCATTTTCAATAGCTTAGTAGATTTGAGTGATTTCTGTATAAGTAAGTTTTGCAATATCAATGGTTTTTCTATAAAAGCTAGCAAGAATCTATTTATAACTCAAAAAGAGTATATAAATTCTATCAACTATCTCTTTTTCAAATCTAGATAGTATAGTCTTTTATCTTTGATTTTGTTGATATAAGTTATAAGCCCAACCTTGATAAAATCAAATTGTGGTATCAGTTACTCAGTTTTGATAGTATAATCATTCATAATACTATTGACTAAGCAATAAGAGTTTTTTGAGGTCTTTTTCTTGATCAAGAGGAGTCCAGTTGATAGCTTCAGATCCTCTTATCAGTACTTCCTTTATAGCTTTTTCCATATCCTTCCTTAGGCTTCATTTGTTGGTCATAATAGATTTTAGTCTTACTTTAATAGACTGGGGTAGAGAGGATAAAACTATTAAGTCTTCTAAGCCAAATTGTACTTTCTTTTATAGCTTGTACATAGTATAGTCCTTTTCATTTCAGTTGTAATTTAGCTAACCATAATGATTTTATAATATTCCAGTATATGAGAACTTAATCTCTAATATGTAAGGGAGTTGTATTTACCTTCTTATTTTGGTTTGTCTATTATCTCTTCTGTGCCTTGTCAATAAATATAGATACTTTCTTTTAAATTAATTATAACTTGCTAATATCTCATATGACATAAGTTTATAAATAATTATCATATATTTCAATATCTTTTTCTAGATAGTAAAACTCTTAATTTAGCAATCTCTTATATATAAGTTTAAAGGAGCTGAATTTTGTTAATGTCTGATGAATAGTTTGAACTATAAAAAGAATGTTATCAAGATAATGGTCTTATAATACTTTTTGATTGATAATCTTTACCAGAACATTCTTGACTATCTGATTAGTATACTTAGTTTGACTATTTCCTTATGGGTGGTATAATGTCATTTGGATATATTTAATATAGTAAGTCTGTTTGAGTTTTCTGATCAGCTCATTTAGAAACTCCATACCTCAATTGCTGGTTATTTCCTTTGGTACTTTATATCTGCAGATAATGTCAGTATATAGAAATTTAGCTACTATTTGTATATCTGCATCTTCAACTGCTATTGCTTTTGGATATTTTATAAAGAAATTAACTGTTAAAATAATATATCTTTTTTCTGTTAATATTACTGGTATGGGTTCTATAATGTTTATTCTAATATGTAAAAATAGCTCAGCCTTAATAGTTGTAGAAGTAGCTTAGAGTATGTCTTTTGCTCTTGATTATTTCTGGCATATATTACAGTTTTATATAAAGTTGGTTATATTATCTTATATTTCAAGCTACTATACTGAATTTCTAAGTCAATATAAAGTATTATTCTAGCCTATATGTCCAGATAATAAATGATTATATACTAATGATAAAATGTTTGATATATTCTTCTCTTGAATTACTAAAATAATATACCCCTTCTTTTTATAATATAATAAATTGTTCTAAATTTATACTATCTGCCTATAGTTAATAAAATGTTCTTTATCCAATCCTTTATATCTTCTCTGATTTCTCTTCTCATTAACTAAATCACTAAATCATAGTATAGTATTGTATTCATTGTTATACCCTACCTTAGGTATCTAATAATAGCATTCTGCTAAGTGTATTAACATTTTGATTCATTTTTCCTTTTCTAAATTTCACTATAAAGTCATATTCTTAAAGTATTATAATCTAATATACATATATTCCACTTAGATCAGATCTGTTGAACAGTCATTTGAGTGCTGAATAGTCTGTGATGACTTTGAAATATCATCTAATAAGATAATATCTAAACCACTTGACTGCCTATATAACTATAAGATACTCTAATTTAGTTGATTTATAATTCTTCTTAGCATCATTAGTTCCTTGGCTTGTGTAGTTACTAAAGCTTTCTTTAATGCATTAAGTACCTCTTGCTTAAGTTTGCTTTATTTTTTATTAATTTCTATCTAGTTATAGCTTTTTGTTATAATTGTATATAAGGGTTCAACCAGACTTGTAAAGTTTCAAATATATTGATAATAGTATAAGGCTAATCTCAAAAAGATATGTATCTCTATTTAATTTATAGATCATTTGAATTTGATAACAGCTTCTACTTTAGCTAGATTGATTTAGATTTTTTCTTTATTGATAATATATCTAAGCATTGTAACTTTTTTGGTAGTAAATATATACTTCTTTAGTTTCAAATAAAGATCTTCAGTCCTTATTTAGTTGAACACTTTATATAGTACCTTAATATAATCCAGAAATGTTACTATAAATATCATGATATTATTGATATAAACTAGTAGTATTTTCCAATGAGGTCTTCAAATATCTTAGTCATCATCTTCTAAAAACTTGCTGGAGTGTTTTTAAGTCCAAATAGTATTCATAAATATTTCTAGTAGCCTTGCAGTATTATAAATAAGGTAATCTCTTGTAATTCTTTATTAAGTCTCATCTGATAATATCTGCTAGTTATGTTGAAAGTAGTATAGAGATTTATATGAACTAGTATTTTTAAAAAGGTATTATTGATTATTGATATTAGGAAGGTATCTTCTTTAGTAATGTTATTAAGCTTTCTAAAATTAGTACATATTTTTAGAGTGAAGGTTCTAGCTTCTAATTCTTTCTTTGATACAATAATGTTCAGAAATCTCTATGAGCTGTTCATTTCAGCTGCTATTCTCTCTTTAACTATATTATCAATTTCTTCTTATTGCTATTTAATATAAGTAGGTAGTGTTTAGTATAGTATACATTTAATTAGTGGATACCCTTAGATGTTAATATGATGGAAATACTTTAGCAGCTTTAAGTTGATCTTCTCAAAGGTTATTGTAAAGATGTCATAGTATTTGTTAATAAGTGATTTCAGTTCTTTCTTTTCTTCTTCACTAAGTTATTCTCTGAATATATAAGCTTTCTTGTTTACTATCTTGGGTGTATATTTAAGATTTGTTATGATTTTTACAATATTAACCTTAGTTAATCTAAATCCTTTATCTTCTCTAACTGTTTCTTTAAGCTTGATTATCTTTACTGCTTTGCTGGTCCAAATAGATATAATAATGAGCTGTATAACTCAGTCTTCTCTATAAAGTTTGGCTACATTGAATCAATATTAATTAATAACTACTATCTTAATTTCACCTATATAGTTTGTATCAATAACCCCTATATTGATTTTGATTTCAGCAATTATAAGAGAGCTTCTTAGCTTGATCTAACTATAGTGTTCTTAGGATATTCTTGCAGCAATTCCTATTTTAACTATTGTGACGGAACATTTTGTGATGACACACAATTTGATCATGTGAAATCACAGGTCATGTGACTCTCAACAATGTTGAGACCTGTAGTGTTGTTGAGACTTATAGCATTGTTGAGATCTGCAATCACACTATAACCTAAAATAGTATTTCGATTTGATATATTATTTCATCACCCAATTACATTATAACCTGATATATCATTTATTATATCTTAGCCAATCAATTTGTACCTTATATTTAGCCGAGCCAATCAGAAATTCAAGTAGTAACCTGGGTAGCTGCCCGTATAGCACCTTATAATTTCTTATAAATACCCCGCTCACAATTATCAATAAAATTCGGACTGCAACAAGCTAGGGAAGCTTACAACAGACAACCCAAGGGATACTGAAGCCTTACTCAAAGAGTAAGCAATTAATATAGTTTCAAGATTCTAACAGATACACTTTATTCAATCGATCACACTAAATTCTTGCTAGTTAAACACCTACACTGACACCCTTCTCAAGACACTACCGCATAAACTGCTAAGACCCCGAAAAATGTATTTTCTGCGCTTGCTCAATTCCAAGTATTTCGCCGTTAATATATTTTGGTCCATCACAATTGGTACCGACTGGCAGGAAATCAATCAACATATCGACCGATTTGTTACTTATATTGTGTAACCGAACTTACTGAAACCCATAGTGGAAGACAAAAGCAAGAATGGCACTACCACAGCCACCGCCCGCATTACTATAATTACCCAGGAGAAGACTTCAAGAGGACGAAGAAATCATGACAGACAGACTACCTACCTTTTATAGATACACCAAGGAATATGTTAAAGAATTCCTAGATGATTTAGAAAGCTACTTTACAGCCAAAGGAACAGTCAGCACCTGATGGTTACCTATCCTGGCCGCCTAACTTAGAGGACCTGCAAGAGAAGCATATCGTGTGGCCCTAACGGATGTAGCAGCCACTGGACTAGGAGGATTAATCCTCGCAGCCACAGCAGCAGCTGGAAATAACCCTCCCACTACAATATTAGCCACTGCTCATTGGGATGTTACAAGAGCCTGGCTAGAGGAGAAGTATTTCACCAAACAGAAACAAGAATCAATCAAGGAACAGCTATTCAATATGAAAATGTCAATCAATCAATGCCCAGAAGACTGGGTTAATACCATCGATCAGTATATGCAACTCTGTGGAGAAACCAGCCCAGTTGTACAAGAAATGGTGTTCATGAATGGCTTACCTGCAGATATCCAACGCCATATCAAGAGGTTTGGCCCTCAAAGTATGGAAGAGAAAGTCAGAATGGCACAGGCCTTTTGGGATACCGAAGCAGGACATTCAGCATCCCTATATGATAAGTTACCACAAGACTTACGCAGGAAATTCAGCACTGGAATACCGGTAGTTCAAATGGTATCCGCAGCAGCCGAACCACCTGAGGAGGACACTATTAAACCAACAGTCATAGCAAAAATGGGGAAGACAACTCATGAGGATGAGATGGAGAAGATTACCAAGATGTTCTCAGAAATGACAGCACACATAGCCAATCTTGAAGCTAAGGTGATCCGACAGAATAGACAACTGAGAGGAACCTTCGTCGCCGAAGAACGCAACAAGACTGAGATAAACTGCTTCCTCTGCAGAAGACGGGGTCACTTTGCTAAGGATTGCCGAACCAGGAGTTGGAAGGAAGGAAGGGAGAAAGAAGAAGTAAAGAAGGCCGACCATGCCAACGTAGTGCAAGAAATCGAAGAAAAAGATGAAGAATTCGGTGAAGAATACCTGGAAGCCTACCCTGTTGAAGCAATCAGCTACACTACCACTAGGAAGACTCCCTACCCAAGAAAGAAGCTGATCCAGGAACCTGAGGTTGTTATCGAGAAGACTAAGAAACCTACGCAAAGGCAACAGTTGAATGAGGATCAATGGGACAAAGCCTTCAAACAAATAATGCAACCTGGCGAGATAGTTACATCAACTACTGAAGATGAAGAAATGACAGATCAGGAAGAAAACAAGGACAAGAAGCCTAGAAGGGTTAGGGAATTTGAGTACGACCCATGGAAGGATATTGCTAGTCAGAAGGCAAACATTACCTTCAAACAACTCTTCCAGATCGCACCATTAACAAAGCAGAAAGTGAAAACACAGATTACCGAAACCAAACCAACTATCCGATTCGAGGAAGTTAATACCGCTGAAGAACAAGAGGAGCGAACCTATACCTCATCTGCCTATGCACAATGCAACATTGGAGGATTAGTATGCTCAGTCATTATTGACACTAGAGCAGGAGTCAGTATTATCGCCAAGCATTTCCTAGACTGCCTAGGATGGGATATTGATGAACCTGCTACCTCTATCTTGGTTGTCGTAAGTGGAAAAAGCAGCGTACCCCTAGGAGTACTCCAAGAAGTACCGGTCCAGTTTGGAACAGAAATCATACCCGTCAGAATGGTGGTCACCGATGCACAATCCTACAACGCTGTCTTAGGCAACAGCTGGTTAAAGAAAGCTAAAACCCGAATTGACCTGGACGCACAAAGGTTAATCTTCATCAACTATGGAAGAAAGTTCAGTGTACCTTTAGATATTCAGAAAGGAGTAGTACTGAAACTTACTCAGAGGCCGGAAGACGAAAGTGACACAGATGAAGGAATAACCCCTGGACAGGCGCACCTCAATTTAGTGGAAGAAGAAGAAGCAAACGTAGTGATCAATAGTGAATACCGCCGCCTGATGCCTCTGGAGAAGAACCAGTTGATTGAATACAATATGAGAAATACTCGGTGCCCATTCTGTGAGCAATGCATCTACTGTGCCGAAATGATGTGCACCTGCAGTGATACAAAATTGATACCTTACAAGGACACATTGGAGATGCATTTGCCAACTGAGAAAAAGATCAAGAAACCAAGATTGTCACAGACCTGCCGAAGGACCCCACCCTCAATGAATCATGGACCGTATGATGGAAGAAACCCTCATCCATTCGCAGACAATACTGGAGAAGTATGGGACTGTTTCTGGACGAATATTGGACATATCGGCAAAGGACGTCTTTGGGAAAATTGCAACATCTACCTGCAAGGATGCTATTGGGATGAAGTCAACCCCTATGACCTATAGGAATGCGAAAACTGGGTCAGATATCCAGATGAACCATACGATATCAACTACCATGGAACTTGGAAGGAATGTTATGACCGAGAACAAGAACAAACGATACCTGAAGAAAATGAAGATGAGGAAGTACCTGAAGAATGGAGCAATGAAGTTTACACTACTCAGATAACCATTGAAGTCAGAGCCTTATTCCAGGAAGATGATGAAGATGATGGACCTATCCTGATTGAAGAAAATGACTCAGATTCAGAAGAAGAAATCATCACACTGGAGGAAATAGTTCACCCCGACGAACGCATCAGCATGCACTATTGGTGGTAGAAGGACTTGTGGCAAAACCTACCCCAAGACACAACTCACGAACAGTGGAAGGAACCAAATGTCCCTATCTTTGAAGAAGTGTTCATAGTTGAAGAAAAGGATACAGCAACCCGAGTCAAGAAATTGACAGAAAGCGCAATCGTACCAAAGAGAAAAACCGAAGGAGCCGCAGGATACGACCTATACGCGGATGAAGACTACACTCTAGAACCAAAATCATCAGCCTTCGTAAAAACTGGAATTGCTATCGCCCTACCACCCGGATAATATGCGCAAGTATGGGCAAGAAGTGGACTCTACCGCAACTCTGGAATAGGAGCATTCCCTGGATTAATAGATGAAGACTATAGAGGAGAAATCGAGGTTGGACTAGTTAACCACAACCACAGCCAATTCAAAGTCTACCAAGGTGATCGAATTGCTCAAATGGTGATCGTCAAGTGTAAACAGCAACCTTTGAAGGAAGTAGAAAACTTAGAAGAAACATGACGTGGAAGGAAAGGATTTGGATCAACTGGACAAGCAAATGTAATAATGGAAAGACTGGATGACCAGGAGAGCGCCAAGAAGCACATCTACTCCCTCAATGAAAACCTGTTACCAAATTAGAAGAAACAGTTGCAAGACCTGTTAAAGGAGTATGAGGATATTATTGTGATCAGTTTCAAGGACCTACCAGACCAAGCCTTCTTCACACACCATATTGATACAGGAGATGCCAAACCAATTAAACAAGTACCCTACAGATTGCTAGCCAACTATCATGACTTTGTACGAAAGCATGTTCAAGAGCTATTGGAGTCAGGAGTGATTGTACAATCAAAGAGCCTCTGGGCATCACCTATCAGCATAGTACTGAAGAAGGATGGACAGAGAATGGTTATCGATTACCGCAAATTGAACTCAGTCACCAAGAAGCATACATATCTGATCCCGCACTCAGAAGACTTACAAAACATGTTGAAAAAGGCACAAATCTACTCAACCTTAGACCTATGGGCAGGATATAACCAAATCGGAATAACACCTGAAGCACAGGAGAGGTTAGCATTTGTTACACTATTTGGACAGTATGAATTCACAAGAATGTCCTTTGGACTTTGTAATGTACCTGCCACCTTCCAAGCTGCAATGAACGAGATCTTCTACGACTTGATTGGGCATAGAGTGATTGTGTACATCGACGACATCAACATCTATGCAGAAAACTTTGCAGAACACATGGTGATCCTGAAGGAAGTATTTGAATGACTTAGGAAGCATGGACTAAGGATCAAGCCGACAAAGTGCTACTTTGGACAAAAGAAAATCGAATACCTCGGATTTATAATCGATGGAGGAGAAATCCACCTGGACTCAAAGAAGACCGAAATCGTCAAGGCCTTCCCAACCCCACAAGATAAGATGGCCTTACGAGGATTCTTAGGACTGGTCCAGTTCTATAAAAGGTTTATCCCTGGTTACTCTGAAATTGCCACACCCCTGCACATGTTGCAAAGAAAAGGAAGAGCATGGGAATGGACATCAGCCATACAAACTGCCTTCAACCTGATTAAGGAAGTACTTACCCACGCACCAGTCATGGCAAGACTGGATCTTACAAAAGTATTCAAGCTGTATACAGATGCATCGTCATTTGGACTTGGAGCAATCTTGGCGCAAGATGATAAAGATGGAGAACATGTGATTGCTTATGCAGGACGAGCCACCCATGGAGCAGAACCTTCCTATGAAGCCACCCAATTGGAGTGCGTAGCAGTCATTTGGGCTGTACAACACTTCTGCCACTTCCTGATTGGAAAGCAGTTCACTCTGATAACAGACCACTCAGCCCTCAAATGGCTTTGGAACAAACCGAATCTGACAGGAATGTATGCAAGATGGCTAGCTATACTGTAGGAATATGACTTCACGATGCAATACAGAAAAGGACGGAATCATCAGAATGTGGACACCCTCTCACACCTACCCCAATTTATCCGAGATCAACACCCCAAACCAAAAAGAATATACCTACCTAATGAACACTGAACTCTATAATGGATATTTGGATTACTTCAGTAACCTAACCTTTACTGGGATGACAAACAAAAACGATCAACAGCTTATACGGACAACGGCACTCAACTATTTTATCAAGAATAATATACTTTACCGACGACATAGGGGACAAATACGACTTGTAGTTCCTGAATACAAAAGGCAGATGGTACTTTAGGCCTCTCATGACCATCAGCTGGCAGGACACATGGGCATAGATAACACATATCAACAACTATCAGAAAAATATTACTGGAAGAACATGTATGAAGATATTAGAGAATATATTAGAAGATGCAACACTTGCCAGAAAAGGCACCGAGGAAAGGAAATCGAGACCTTACAACCGATTGTACCTGGAGGACCCTTCGAACATATTGGAATAGACATTGTTGGACTACTACCAAGAACACTTAGAGGAAATCGATACATTGTAGTAGCAGTAGATTACCTGACTAAGTACTCCGAAGCAAGAGCCTTGCCCCTTGCAGATGCCCTTAATATTGCACCTTTTATCTATGAAGATATTATCTGCCGCCATGGAATACCTTACGAAATGACCTCTGATCAAGGAACTGAATTTGTTAATGAATTTATGCAGATATTAACGCAACACTTTAGGATCCGCCAGATAAAGACTACTACCTACCATCCCCAAGGAAATAGACTCACTGAATAGACAAATCAAACCATCAAGAACACAATTGCTAAAGTAGTACAATCACAAGGAGGAGATTGGGACTTGTACCTACCTTTCGCCTTATTTACACTATGAACAATGAAACAGGAGACAACAAAGTTCACCCCTTTTGAGCTCGCTTACGGAAGGAAAGCTCATCAGCTGGTAGACCAAGTAATGACCACCCCGGAACCCAGCCACACCTCCTGGGAAAAGCAAATCGAGCATTGTGTGACAAAGAAAATTCAAGAATTACACAACGTCTGAAACAAGGCGAGAGAATTTATTGCCATTGCACAAGACTGACAAAAGAAGAATTACGACAAGGAACACAAGGAAACCGAGAAATTGAAGATTGGTAACCAAATCTTACTATACCGAAACATAGTAGAATCATCCTGGTCAGCAAAATTGGACCCAAAATGGGAAGGACCATACTATATCGCCAGTATAAAAGGAACTACATATCAGTTGCGAAAAATGACAGAAACGATCTTACCCTATACTATCCACCGAAACCGCCTCAAGAAATATCATGCCCCATTGGAACAACTTCCATGAAGTTCGAGTCAACCTGATCGAGGCCTACCGACATATAGAACCTCTGGAAGACCTTGAGGAGATAGAAGGATCAACCTTATAGAAGACTCGATCAATTGTACGCAACATTCAAAGGAGGCAACACCTGGCACAAATTAATGAATGGAAGGAATACTACCGAATCGCACAACTCTGGGATGAAGAAGTTGAACATATCTGGAACCGGAAGGATAGAGAAATCTGTCAACGAGCCCTCAAAGAAGCACTCCCTGCCTATAATGCAAAAATGGCCGATCGGATTTATCAACTATTCAAGCACAAGCCTAGTGCTTTAAACCACTTTTAGTGCAGTATGCATCAACTGAATCAATTGACACAGGATGAAATAAAAGAGCTAGAGGAAGAGATAAAACAGTTACAAAGAGATTTCTCTGAGTTAGAACTGTACCTTGAAGTCTAACTTACAGAAAGGAAGGAGATGTGACAGAACATTTTGTGATGACACACAATTTGATCATGTGAAATCATAGGTCATGTGACTCTCAACAATGTTGAGACCTGTAGCATTGTTGAGACTTATAGCATTGTTGAGATCCGCAATCACGCTATAACCTAAAATAGTATTTCGATCTGATATATTATTTCATCACCCAATTATATTATAACCTGATATATCATTTATTATATCTTAGCCAATCAATTTGTACCTTATATTTAGCCGAGCCAATCAGAAATTCAAGTAGTAACCTGGGTAGCTGCCCGTATAGCACCTTGTAATTTCTTATAAATACCCTGCTCGCAATTATCAATAAAATTCGGACTGCAACAAGCTAGGGAAGCTTACAACAGACAACCCAAGGGATACTGAAGCCTTACTCAAGGAGTAAGCAATTAATATAGTTTCGAGATTCTAACAGATACACTTTATTCGATTGATTACACTAAATTCTTGCTAGTTAAACACCTACACTAACACCCTTCTCAAGATGCTACCGCATAAACTGCTAAGACCCCGAAAAACATATTTTCTATGCTTGCTCAATTCCGAGTATTTCGCCGTTAATATATTTTGGTCTGTCACACTATATATAATTTCCCAGATTGCAGTTCAATGTCTTTAATAGTAGAGAAATCAAATCTGATAGCTTGTTTACTTTTTTATTCTAATAGCTTAGCTTTCTAGTTAGTTTGTATGATTTGCATTATAAAGAATTCTTTCTGTTCATCCTTGTTATCACTTTTTATTATCTGTAGATAAACTTTTCTTTCTAAGTCAACAGATATTTCATAGTAATATCTTTTCTAAGTGATTCATATCTTGTATATACCAAGATTAATTACTGCTTATACCTTCTTTAACCAGTTATTTCCAATGATAAGATTATAGGACATAGTATTAACCACTATTACTAATACTGAAATAATAAGTTTACTGAAGCAGATAGGTAATTTATATACTTTACTAAGTAGTGTTAATAAGTTTGCTAAAGCAGATAGGTAATTTATACACTTTACTGAGTGGTGTTATAATATGTCTATCTGCTACTACAATTGTTATAGTGATAGCTTCTTTAATCTACTATCCAAGTTGGTTAAGTATTGTTTTGCTAATGATATATCCTCTAGTATCTATATCAATAATGCATGGTATCATAATTTCTTCAATCTGATACTATAAATATACTAAAGAATTCTATAGTTTGTCATTCTTTGATTGTTGTGCCATATTGATCTCCACTACTTTGTATCTAGGTTATACATTGCTTATCTTTTTTTACTTGCTGTCAGAATGTTAGAAATTCAGCAAGTTGTCCTATTTTGACTAGGATTGTTATATTCTCTATTTTCTTCTATACATCTAGACTATATTTCTTGAATTTTCATAACTTATATTTTTTGTTTCCTTTACTTACAGATATCTTGAACATTAGTATATCTTTCTAGATGATGCAGTTGATTTCTTCTTCAAAGAGTTTATCTTGTTTATTATTGTTAAATTCATATTCTTATACTTGTTATATTATCTGTAGAGTTTTAGTTATATAGAGAAATCTTACTTTCTTAGGATGTCTGGGTTTTTATTTTTTCTACATAGCTGGGAATATCTCTACCTAATTATATTTGTCTTTACTGTTGAAGTCTTCTTCTTTAAAGATAATGATATTTATCTGAGTTCATTCTTGAGTTCCTGATTAGGCAATCTTGCTCATTTTTATCATATATCTTAAAGCATAGTACTATTTTTCTCTACATCTCCTATATATCATCAGAAAAATAGTTAATTAATTTATAAACTATTTTACTAAGAGCTGTAAACTATTTTATTAAGAGCTATAAACAAAATAGCTATAAACATGGATACTAGTTATAGACTATAAACTATTATTGGCAAACAGCTACAAATAGCTATAAACTACTCTAGAACTCTACTAGAACAATATCATGAACTACAAACTAGCTAGAACAGCCTATGAACAGCCTGCAAACAGCCTACAAGCATAAATGCTAGTTATAGACTATAAACTGAAAATAGTTTCCTAATGATTTTTATATTCAACTTGGTACAATTTCTAAATATATACTTGTTTTAGTTATACCTAAAGCATCTTGGGTTCCCAATCAGATATATATTTGATCTAGTTATAGGAGTTAGGTTTGCTATAAATTATTAGACTAGTTACTATATATTAATTTACCTTTTAAAGTCTAAGATGTATATAGTTATCTTGCTCATTTATTTGATAAAGTCATCTATAGCTAGGTTCTTTCATGAGACTACTCCCTAGTTAACTGTGGCTGGAGTAATAGTAGATACAACTACTAGTGTCATATGGGGTTCTTGAAGGTTATTTAGCAATATCTGCTATATTATATCTTGATCTAGGTTTTGTGCAGCCCAATATCTCTGTATATAATTAACCTTCTATATATAGTTTAGTCCAACTAGACTAGAGCATACTTGGATGATGATTTCCTAGTAAAGTCTATTTATAAAAGACTGCTTAATAATAAGGTCCTGGTTAGCTACCAGATATTCTATAAGATCTACTATATATCAGATTTTCATATGGAAGATAAGTGGGCTTTCATTTATTCTCTAATATATTAATGCTAACTAATTCTTTATATTTTACTATATGTTAGCTATATAGTAGGTAGCTCTCAACTATATAATAGTATTAGTAAAGATTACTCTAGTATTAGCTTCTATATTTACTCTTCCTACTTCTATATAAAATCCTTCATTTACTGCTATAGCAATTACTGTAGTATCATATATGATCCCAGTAGATTCTTATAAAACTACTTCTAGAATATTCATTTTTACAATATTGGTAAACTGTCAAATTACATTATAAATCTATAAGTCTTCGATGAACTTAATTACTAATTTGGCTAATATATAACTAATAAAGGTCAGTAGTCTTTTTATCATTTTATATATATTAATTTCTAGTTTGTTATCTGATTCATTATTAGATATTTTATAAAATAATACTCATAGATTGTCATCAAAATCAATAGCTGATTTTTCATCTAATAATAACCTGTTATGTATTATAAAAAAGGCAATAGATTCTTTTGTTTTACTATAGTTACTGTCAGAAGAGTTGAGTGTAATGAATTCTTCTTCTTTAGAGCTAGAGCTGTTTAGTGATTTTCTTCATATAAAAAGTAGGGGTATCCTTTGGTGATTTATCTTAAATAATACTATCTTCTACTATAAATGCACTATTATTACTTGAAGGGATAGTTTAGTCTTGCTTGAATGAGAATATAAGAGTCAGTCTTTTAATAACTCTTCTACCAGTTAGCACCAAGATATGATAATATACTAATAACTCATTATTCTATATGTATTTATTGAGAATGCTTAGAATGTCAGATATGATATCTCCATGTACATATTCTTACTACCAGCTACATGCTATATTATTCAAACTTTACTATAACTAATATTGAGATATTTCAAAACTCTATGCAAACTAATTTATTTAGATAGAAAATAAAGGGAGTATTTATATAAAATTGAAGAACTAAAAAAACTTTACTATAAAGATAATAATTTAGTTATTGTGAATTGTATAATACTGCTGGAGTAGTATCTTCACTGCTGTAGTGGGTAGTATATATCTTTTGTAGTATCCTCATTACTAAGGTGGGTGGCTTATAACTACAGATATAGTTATTATAATAGAACATTTTATAATGACATATATTTTGATTATGTGAGATTACAATCATGTGATCTGTAATAATATTGAGACTTGCAATGTTATTGAGATCCACAATTATATTATAACCTAAAATAGTATTTTGATCTGATATATTATTTCATCATCCAATTATATTATAATCTGATACATATATCATTTTATTATATTCTAGCCAATCAATTTGTATCTTATATTTAGCCGAGCCAATCAGAAATTCAAGTAGTAATCTGGGTAGCTGCCTGTATAGTACCTTGTAATTTCTTATAAATACCCCACTCACAATTATCAATAAAATTTGGATTGCAATAAGTTAAGGAAGCTTACAATAGACAACCCAAGGGATACTGAAAGCCTTACTCAAGGAGTAAGCAATTGGGATAGTTTTGAGACTCTAACTGATATACTTTATTCAATCAATCATACTTAAATCTTGCCAGTTAACACTTATACTGACACATTACCCTTCTTAAGATGCTACCACATAAACCACTAAGACCCTCCCCTAAAATATATTTTCTGCACTTGCTCAGCCCTGAGTATTTCACCATTAATATATTTTAGTCCATCACATTATATAGTACAAATATTCAAAAGTAGAAGATAACTATAACTAAATCGAGTATAGTGGCAAATTCTTAGAATTCAGACAAATTTAGAGTTAGTTGTTATAATATAAAGGGATAATATTTATTTATAAAAATTTTTTATTACTTTTTATTATTATTATTATTATTATTATTATAATTATTTATTAATAAAGTCTTTACTAATTTCCAACTTACTAATAATTTATTCTATATAGAATATATAAAGTATAGTATGACAAATATACTAAATATTGGTTATTCTACATATATTTCAAATGAGAGTAATCAGAAAGATAGATGTAATATCTTTATTTATATATTTTTACTAACAGCTGCTTGCTATACTTATCTAGACTTTACTATAACTAATATTAAGATATTCCAAGACTTTGAGTAAACTGATTTTATTAAAGAAAAATAAGAGGTTATTTATATAAAAATTAAAAAAATATAAAAAAGATAGCTTTGTTATAAAAATATTATCTAATCATTGTAAATTACTAAATAATCTGATAAAAGATAATAAAAGATAGCTTAAAGATATAATTTAAGATAATTAATGATAGATAAGATTAGAAGTCATTATTAGAAGATTACAGCAAGTTCTTAAAAATTAAGAAAGTTATATATTAACTATTACAATAAGATCTCTTTATAAAAATAAAAATAAAAAAATAAAATCTTATCTTTCTAATCTTACTTATACTTCTTATATTTATCTTCAATATACTGAAGTAAAGTATAATAGTTAAAGAAATTCTTTTTATATTATAGTACCAAAATACAACTCTTCTAAATTTCTTATAGAATTAAATGATGATGTCTTATCTAAGTAAATATTAAAATCTACTAAGAAGTGGTGATAGAACTATCTGATTTCTCATAACCTTTTAATTCTATCATCTACTGACCCTATATATCTGATCTTCTGATTTTTTGGCAGAATTCTCATCAATAATCATTCATTATTCTTACTATCCTGATCATTTTATTCAATTTCTTATATTCTTTTGATTCTCATACTGGTTTTATATTAGTGATGCAGCTATCATTTTCATCACTCAGAATTAATATAGTAGTTTTCTCATACTTTCATTTTATCATTAAGTATTCTTATTAGTACTTGGTTATCTTAGTCTTTGATCATCAGATTATTAGTATACATCATTTGACTATTATCTCATTTATCAGTTGTATTATATTATTTATTTATTATATATTTAGCTTTAATCTTTTTATATAAATATTCTCTTTCTTATTAATAAATCAGTAGTTTTTGAGTTGGTATTTGAGATAGATTTCAAAAGTAGTATAGTAATGGGATATTACTCCATAAAGTCTGAGGGTCAATCAGATATTAATTCACTACTCAAGGTTTAGAATATGAAACAAAGTCTGGAACTCTAGGTTTAGTATAGTTCTATAGTTTAGATTTAGTTTATATCTCCTTATATTGAAGTTTCCTCCTACCTCACACTCATACCTCTTCAAGTCACTATTACATTTTACCTATTTCTCTCCATTGCTAAGCCAAATACTCTCAGATTTCAGTTACTATATATTTCACTAACCATTTAAGTATATTTTTTATTTAAGAGTAATTCTTACTCTTAGAGAAATTATTACTACAATATAAAGTAAAAGATTTTATTATTATTATTATTATTATTATTATTATTATCTAAAGACTTCTAAATAATAGATTAGAGTATTTATATTATAGAAATAATAAAATAAAAATAATATAATATACTTATAAGATAGTGTAATGATCAATACATAAATTTCTTGATTTTTGAGAACATTTTGTAATCTCACTTCTAGTAATGATTCCTGATCTCATCTATTATTGATTATCTCTCAGATCATTTGTCTAAGCTGTTTTTTTTTTTTGTTATTTAGATTATCTAGCAATTTACAATGATCAGATAATATTTTTATAGTGAAGTCTTTTCTTAGTTGTTCTTTTTATATCTCTTCAATTTTATATAAATACTCCCTCTATTTCTATCTAAATAAATCAGTTTGTATAGAGTCTTGAAATATCTCAATATTAGTTATAGTAAAGCCTGAAGAGTATAGCACATAGCTATAGTAAGGATATGCAAAGGGAGATATCACATCTGATACTTTGAGTATTCTCACTTGGTACATATGAATAAACAACTGGTTATTAGTATATTTGTCACATCTTGATACTGACTGGTAGAAGCTTTATTAAGTATATTGTAAAATAATGGAATATGACCAAAGCTCATATTCTCATTCAAGCAGGACTGAACTGTTATAACTATACAAACTCATTAAATTAATACTCTATATAAAATAAAATGAAATGACCTGATGCTACAAATAGACTACATCAAAAAATAAAGAGTACTACTAGTATATACTATAGGAAAAAGCTACTAAGAAAAAGCTACTAGAAAAAAGCTACTAGGAAAATGCTACTAAGAGACTCCAAGATATATATTAACTATATATAATATAGGTTTGAATTACTAGCTTAACCAGGTTCCACCTAAGATAAGACTTATACAAAATGAATAGGAGAAATGAATCACTAAAAGGGTATTACTGATGGCTATACCAGTAAGCTAAAGGGTTAAACAATTGTTGAATGAGTTGAACTGAACTGACCAAACAGCTGAACTGAATAAAACTGAAGTGAACTGATCAAACAGACTGAACTGAACTGACTTAATAGAGAAACTAAATAAGAAATGGATAAATTATAACTATCTCAAAGCTAGTACACTCTGGTATACACTATAGGAAATGACCAGAAGGACCACCGATACCTGCCCTAGATGAAGAATAAAATAATCACAGCAACTTGAAGAAGAAACAAATTGTTAGAGAGATTTCTTTATTGCCAAATCAGCTTTTAATCAATATATATAGAAGAAGATAGAGTGAAACTATTTATTCAAGTAACTGACCTGATTGACTGACCTGATTGACCTCTGAGAACTCATTGCTCTTCTTATCTAAATCAAATAAAACAATAGCAGAATCAAACAGAACAGCATGAACAAGAGAAGGATTCTCAGGAGTATACCAACTCTGGATAGCTCTTACTAGAGTTTGGTACCTATTAGAAGAACCTGTTGGTAACCCAGAAACTTTGCTCTTGTCCCTGTTGAAGAGATTTACATATATAGAAATTAATAGGAATTCTCAATCCTGATGAAATCAGTGAAGTGGATATTTACCTATCAACAACTTTAGGAGGCTTATTCTCCTTATCTGATAACCCTAAAGGTATAGGACTTAATAATCCAGGAGTTAAGACTAGAATACTTGAATTGATCAAATCCAAGACTTGACTGTTAAAAGAATCCAAGTATTTCTCAGAAGTTATTAAATATTGGAACAGTTCTAATTATATAAGAAAAATATAGTGAAAGAAAACTGTCAGTAAATGAAGTTACTTTAAAAAGATCTCTACTTACTGCAGTACCTACTAGGATATAGTGTTACATCCATATTAAAGCTTTCATTAATTGGGAGTAGCTAAGTTACTACACTATTGTTGACATCATTAAAATCAAAGCTCACTGCAATAGCTACTTCAACCTCTTCTTCCTTCTCTTCTTTATGTTCAAAATCTATAAGAAGACTTACTACAGGACTAAGAGTCAAGTTTAGTTTATAATACTAGGCTGCTTCATTCCAAAAACCTAGAGGAGTTTTATAAACAATCTTGTCATCACCATCTGCTGCAATTCAGGAATGATAACTGGTAGAAGGAGTTTCACAGATAACCTCATCATCATCATTCTAGTAATACTTGCCAAGAACAGAAGTAACTAGATATTGTTAGTACTGTAAAGTTATAGTAAAAGTATAAGAGAAAGGAGTAGTGTATAAATTAGAAGACTTTTTTTTTTGGAGATCTTACAAGAAAGACAGAGACATCAGAACTCCATTCTTATAACTATATGAATGACCTAGAATAGTCCACCACTCAAGCATAAGTACTCATACCTGAATCTCAGTATAACCCCAAGGACTTACTAGGCATGACACCTCATTACTAACCTAAGCAAAATAACTCTGATCAGAAAGAAAGAACAAACAAATTCAAACAACAAAAGAGCTAGATATATGATAAGATTTAGCTATGAAGCTTATACTCCCAGCTAAGAAATGAATTGCCAAATGAAAGCAAGTCACCAAGCTTAGAAATAGAATCATATATGAATTCTATACCCCCTAAAAGCTAGATCTCATAACTAATGATACCTCATAGTGAGATTCAGATCAATGTACAGCATTTAGATAGCTTGACATATAAACATATACATGTATATACCTACCTGAATAACTCATCTTATTGACAGCCTAATACATCAATAACCCTAATGAATGACCAATGAATCAGTTCAGATCATTAGTATTAAATATACCCTCATAAAGCTAGAAAGCTAGAGAATACCTAACTAAAGACTTGATTTATAATCAAATGACTGAATGACCTAAGAGTTAGAATGAAGAAAAATAGACTTAATGAATCAGCTTGTGCCTGAATATTAGAATCACCTAACTCTGATATAAATAAAATAAATCACATACCCAAATTATGCAAGAAATGAAGGAATATACTGTAATCCCTGCATATAGTAAAATCTAGAGTTTACTTACCAAAATTAGTAGTATGACTTACATATATACTATGCAGAGAGACTTCAGAGAATTCTAGCAAGATCTTTGTGATGAAAAAGCAAAAAATGAAGGAAGTCAGAATGACTGAAATAAGAAAGATGAGCAAGTCAAGTGCTATAAATCTACAAATGACTATATATCCAAATATATACTTATATATCCAAACAGATATACCCATGAATCTGAACACATATATCTGGATAAATCAGCATAGAGGATAATGATAATGCAAAAAAAGAAAAAGAAAAAGAAAAAGTGAGTCTAGATCTTCAGTTATATATTTTAATATTTTAATGCTCCAGAGTCTATTTTATTCAGCTATTTTATTATCACCCCTTTACCTTTTATTCATCAAACAATTATTTTATTTTAATTAATTAATTACTATTTCTTTTTAATCAATTAATTTTATCTCTTTTACTTTTTGGTATATTGAATAATAATACACTTGATCAATTTTTATTTAACATACATTTTATTTATTATCTTAGTAATATATTTTCTTATTCAGATTGGATATTATTATATTATTATTATTTGACAATCTTTAATAGACACTTATTTTATTTATTTATATTTGGACATTATTTGATATATTATTTATTATACCTCTTATTTTATTATTTTATATCCTATATTTCTTAGGAATCATTTGTTTATGGAAATATAATAAGCCATTTCTTTATTTAGTAATATCCTTATCAGAAGTAGTATTTTCTTATTTTTATATTTTTGGATAACTTGGATCTAATTGAAGATTTGTAATAATATTATACTCAATACTGCATAGATCACATATATGATTTTGAAGACTTGCATTCAGAAAAGCTTATTTTATTAGCTTCTCTCATATATTACTAATTCATACTACACTTAGTCTCAAGGATAAGACATTCCTAGTTGAGCCCCCAGATGTAATGATTGACATGTAAATTTCTTAATTTTTGAGAATGTTCTGTAATCTCGCTTCTGATAATGATTTCTGATCCCATCTATCATTGATTATCTCTTAAATCATCTGTCTGAGCTGTTTTTTTTTTTATCATTTAGATTATCTAGCAATTCATAATGATCAGATAATATTTTTGTAGCAAAGTCTTTTCTTAGTTGTTCTTTTTGTATTTCTTTAATTTTGTATAAATACCCTCTCTATTTCTATCTAAATAAATCTATTTGCACAAAATCTTGGAATATCTCAATATCAGTTATAGTAAAGCCTGAAGAGCACAGCATATAGCTATAGTAAGGATATACAAAGAGAGATATCATATCTGATACTCTAAGCATTCTCAATAAACAAATAAACAACTGATTATTAGTATATTTATCATAATAGCTTTATTAATCTTTTATAACTATAGCTCAAATCTAGATAAGATATTACTATCTAATATAACTTTTAGATTATAGTCTTTATTATATTAATTATATTTATAATGATATATATATAATACTATTTTATCTCTTTTAAATATATAAGATATCTTATTTATTAGATCAATAATTATATATTTACTAAGAAATATATCTTTTTAAACTTTATTATAATATTATTTAACTTAATATATACTAAGAGATCTTCAATCTCTATAGTAAAAGTTGGAGAGAAAGACTGACTAGAGCTCTTAATAAATTAAATTAAGTTAAATTAAATTAAATTAAATTTTAAATTCTCTCATTAGAAGACTTAATTTTTCAAATCTAGTTAATTAATAATTTTCCTTATTATATAAATATTATATAACTGATTCAAACTAAAAGACTAACTCTAAAAGTTCTTTATTGTTATTTATCTAAAGTATAGTATATTTTCTTTAAGATAAATATAATATTTAAGACTTTAGTTATTTTTTCTCTTTTCTCTTTTTCCTTTTCTTTTCTCTTTCTATAAAGAAATTAAAATCTTCTTAAAATAAAGTAATAATACCATTTTATCAAGTCTGGATATTTTAGTTTTTAAGTTAGATATAGATCTCTAAAATAGCAGCTTCTTTCTCAATAGATGTTTGCAGCATTAGAATAAACTTTCTCTTTAAGTTAAATTCAAAATAGCTAATTAGAGTATTATTAATTACTAAGATATATCTTAAGCTAGTTATTTAATATAGAGCTTTTAATGAATAAATTAAATTGAATCAAATCAAATCAAATTGAATTTCAAATCCTCCAATCAGAAGGCTTGATTTTCAAATCTAGCCAATCAATAATTCTTCTTATCACGTGACTGTCATGTGACTGATTCAAACTTCAAATTCTTTGATGGTATAGATACGATCTGGTTCATAATCGAAGGTCGAATTTTCAGAATTTTCAGGCAAGGGCATAATGGGAGAAAGGGAGGTGGGAGCGTGTAAGGATGAGGTGGTTGACACGCCACACACAAAAAAAAAAAAAAACATTAGTCACATCACTAAAAAAAAAAGCTTCGCTCGGCTAACGTCACCAGACCAGACCTTAGAATTGAAGTCGAGTTTTGCACGCAGTTAGAAGCGACCAAAAGGTAGTGTGGCGGCGAACGTGAAATTTCGGTCATAAAGCTTGCTTCTGAGACACGCGGTCCTACCAAAGACTTTGGGCGATAATATGTGAACAGTTTTGCCAGTCAGTGTATCTACTAAGAGGGTGAAGCGGATAATTCCCAAACTCAATGGGAATTCGGAAACTAGCTGCACGCACAAATGCTTGATATAGATTGTGCGAATGGCCGTGTTTGTCGTCTCTTTTGTCGGAAAATGCATCATGTGGGTCAGGGATTGAACCGGCCCTTTTGACAGCAGTATTACATAGAATCTAGGGTACTTTTGGTTGTTACCAAACATGTGTTTTACGTAAATCACTATAGAGATCTAACCAACTATCGATCATAATTATTATCCATGCAGTACATTGTTGAAGAGGTGAACAACGTAATCAAGATCCCAAAAGACTTGAATGAGAAGGAACCGCTGTTGAACATTATTGACAAAGTCGGTTGCCATCCACGCATACACCCACAAAGAAATGATTCGGCTCTGAAGACGTTCACTACACACGTAGCTGCATGTTAGAGTATTTTAGCAGAACATAGTTTTTGGCTCCAAATTGAGAATATATTTACTCTGCTCTAATAGCAGGGAAATTGAAACATTCCCTGCATCCTTAAAATGAGTATATACAACATGCTTTATCGTGACGAGGACGCGCAGCCTAGTTATTATGACACACACACTGGGACACAATGACATACGCATTGAGCTGTTTTTCAGATGGTTTTGACCCACATTTTTTGGGGAAAGCGTTGCATAATGGTAACCATATGATACAAGTTCACTTTGTCTGGTTTTGTTGCGGCATGCCCCAAGTTAAAGATTTTTTTTTTTTTTTTTTTTTTTTTTTTTTTGTTTGTCCTTTTTTTTTTTTTTTTTTTTTTTTTTTTTTTTTTTTTTTTTTTTTTTTTTTTTTTTTTTTTTGCTCCTTTATATTTTTCTTCATTACTTTTAGATGTATAGTTTTTA
>RBNK01000146.1:0-37429 GCA_003990785.1 Endogone sp. FLAS-F59071 | reverse complement strand
TTCGATTAGGGTAGGTCCATCATCTTCATCATCTTCCTGAAATAAGGCTCTGACTTCTGTAGGCATTTGAGTAGTGTACACTTCATTGCTCCATTCCTCAGGTATTTCCTTATTTTCATTCTCTTCGGGTACTGTTTGTTCCTGTTCCTGGTCATGACGTTCCTTCCAAGTTCCGTGGTAATTGATATCATATGGTTTGTCCAGATATCTAACCCAGTTTTCACATTCCCAAAGGTCATAGGGGTTGACTTCATCCTAGTAACATCCTTGCAGGTAGATGTTGCGATTTCCCCAGAGACGTCCTTTGCCAATATGTCTGATATTCATCCAAAAACAGTCCCATACTTCTCCAGTATTATCTGCGAATAGGTGAGGGTTCCCTCCATTATACAGTCCATGATTCATTGAGGGTGGAGTCCTTCAGCAGGTCTGCAACAGTCTTGGTTTCCTGATCTTCTTCTCTATCGGCAAGTGCATCTCCAAAGTGTTCTGGTAAGGTATTAACTTTGTATCACTGCAAGTACACATCATCTCAGCACAATAGATGCATTGCTCACAGAATGGGCATCTAGTATTCCTCATGTTGTATTCAATCAATTAGTTCTTCTCCAGAGGTGTCAGGCGGCAATATTCACTATGGATCACCACGTTTGCTTCTTCTTTCACCATGTTAAGGTGCACCTGTCCGGGGGTTACTTCTTCATCTATGTCGCTTTCATCTTCCGGTCTCTGAGTGAGTTTCAGTACTACTCCTTTCTAAATATCTAGAGGTATGCTGAACTTTCTTCTATAGTTGATGAAGATTAACCTTTGTGCATCCAAGTCAATTCTTGCTTTAGCTTTCTTCAACCAGCTGTTGCTCAAGACAGTGTTGTAGGATTGTGTATTAGTAACGACCATTCTGACGGGAATTATTTCTGTTCCAAACTGGACTGGTACTTCTCAGAGTACTCCTAAAGGTACGCTGCTCTTTCCACTTGTGACAACCAAGGTAGAGGTAGCGGGTTCATCAATATCCCATCCTAAGCAGTCTAGGAAATGCTTGGCGATAATGCTAACTCCTGCTCCAGTGTCAATAATGACTGAGCACGCTAATCCTCCAATGTTGCATTGTGCATAGGTGGATGAGGTATAGGTTCGCTCCTCCTATTCCTCGGTGGTATTAACTTCCTCGAATCGGATGGTTGGTTTGGTTTCGGTAATCTGCATTTTCACCTTTTGCTTCGTCGATGGTGTGATCTAGAAGAGTTGTTTAAAGGTAATGTTGGCCTTTTGGCTGGCAATGTCCTACCATGGGTCATACTCGAATTCTCTAACCCTCCTAGGCTTCTTTTTCTTGTCTTCTTCCTGATCCGTCATTTCTTCATCTCTAGTAGTTGAGGTAACTGTCTCGCCAGGTTGCATTATTTGTTTGAAGGCTTTGTTCCATTGATCCTCATTCAACTGTTATCTTTGTGTTGGCTTCTTAGGTTTTTCAATGACAACTTCAGATTCCTGGATCGGTTTCTTCCTTAGGTAGGGAGTCTTCCTAGTAGTAGTATGGCTGACTGCTTCAACAGGGTATGCTTCCAGATATTCTTTGCTGAATTTTTCATCTTCTTCTTTGATTTCTTGCACTACGTTAGCATGGTCAGCCTTCTTTTCCTCCTCTCTTTCTCATCCTTCCTTTCAGCTCCTAGTTCGGCAATCCTTGGCAAAGTGACCCCGTCTTCTGCAGAGAAAGCAGTTTATCTCTGTCTTATTGCATTCTTCAGCGACGAAGGTTCCTCTTGGTTGCTTATTCTGGCAGATCACCTTGGCTTCAAGATCGGCTATGTGTGCTGTCATCTCTGAGAACATCTTGGTAATCTTCTCCATTTCATCTTCATATATTGTCTTTCCTGTTTTTGCTATGACCATCAGTTTGATAGTGTCCTCCTCAGGTGGTTCAGCTGATATAGGTATCATTTGAACTACGGGTATTCCAGTGCTGAATTTCCTGTATAGATCTTGTGGTAATTTGTCATATAGGGATGCTGAATGTCCTGCTTCGGTGTCCCAAAAGGCCTGTGCTATCCTGACTTTCTTCTCTATTCTTCGAGAGCCAAACCTCTTGATATAGTGCTGGAGATCTGCAGGTAAACTGTTTATAAACACTATTTCTCGCACAACTGAGCTGGTTTCTCCACAGAGTTGCATATATTGATCTATGGTAGTAACCCAATCTTCCGGGCACTGGTTGATTGACATCTTCATGTTGAATAGCTGTTCTTTGATTGATTCTCGCTTCTGTTTGGTAAAGTACTTTTCTTCTAACCAGACTCTTGTAACATCCCAATGAGTGGTGGCTAATGCTGCGGCAGTGGGTACATTTCCAGCTGCTGCTGTGGCTGCAAGGATTAATCCTCCTAGTCTAGTAGCTATTGCATCTGTTAGGACCATACGGTAGGCTTCTCTTGCAGATCCTCTGAGTTAGGCGGCCAGAATAGGCAACCATCGGGTGCTGACCATTCCTTTGGCTGTGAAGTAGCTTTCTAAATCATCCAGGAATTCTCGAACATATTTCTTAGTATATCTGTAAAAGGTAGGTAGTCTGTCTGCCATGATTTCTTCGTCTTCTTGAGGTCTTCTCCTAGGTAGTTGTAGTAATATGGTCAGTGGCGGTGGTAGTGCCATTCTTGCTTTTGTCTTCTACTATAGGTTTTGGCAAGTTTGGTTACGCAATATAGGTAACAAATTGGTCGAGGTGTCGATTGATTTCCTGCCAGTCGGCACCAATTGTGACGGATTAAAATATATTAATGGCGAAATACTCGGGATTAAGCAAGTGCAGAAAATATGTTTCAGGGGTCTTAGTGGTTTATATAGTAGCATCTTAAGAAGGGTATGTGTCGATGTAGGTGTTAACTAGTAAGAATTTGATCAAATAAAGTGTATCTGTTAGAATCTCGAAACTATCTCAATTGCTTACTCTTTGAGTAAGGCTTCAGTATCCCTTGGGTTGTCTGTTGTAAGCTTCCTTAGCTTGTTGCAGTCCGAATTTTATTGATAATTGCGAGAGGGGTATTTATAAGAAATTATAAGATGCTATACAGGTAGCTATCCAGGTTACTACTTGAATTTCTGATTGGCTTGGCTAAATATAAGATACAAATTGATTGGTTAAGATATAATAAAAATGATATATCTAGTTATAATGTAATTGGGTAATGAAATAATATATCAGATCAAAATACTATTTTAGGTTATAGTGTGATTGCAGATCTCAGTAACACTATAAGTTTCAGCAACGCTTCAAGTCTCAGTAATGCTTCAAGTCACATGACTGTGATCTTACATGATCAAATTGTATGTCATTACAAAATGTTTCATCACAATATTTTGAAAAGCACCTAATGTTAGTGAACTATATGAACCTGATATAACTATTTATCATGACACTAATACTGCCTTCATTGAAGATACTGATACAACTATTCGAAGAATTACCCTTGAAGCTGACATACTGGAAGAATCAGAAGACCTTGACTTAGAAGATGAAATAATTGATCATGAGGCAAGAGAATATATCTAACATATCAATAGAGAAGAAAATAAACTTCCTACATCACTACTACTTATACTAACTACATTTACCAACATAATGGCTAATACTGCAATTGCCACATTAACTGTACAAGTAGCAGCCTTAACTATACTTATAGGATAAGTAGCATAACTTAGCCAAATGACCAAAGCAGTCAACTTACAACCCTTTGATGGAGAAGCTAAAGAAGTCGCTATATTTATATTAGCTGTTGAAGCCAATTACAATGCCAACAGCTAGAATGACAATCAAGTACCAGATGATAGACTTATTAACAATATCAATCATATACCAGAATAAGTATATGCCAAGTCTTATGTACAGATCAACAAAATCACTAGATTTCTCAGAAAATTGACAGCAATCTGGTGGCAGAATCTGCCTAGAAAACCCTTAACCTGGCAAGATACAACTTTGGTAGCAGCTCAAGTAGCTAGTATAGCCCAACCAGGATATTCAAATATCTCTACACAACAAGGCCTTAGATCTCTACTGATTGATAAATTCTACAATAGTGCACATATTGCCAAAGCAAAGAAATGACTAGCTATAGCAAGATTCAACACTAAAGGAACCAAAACCTTTGAAGCTTTTGCAGCAGAAATTAATGCTGATCTCATCATCATTGGAATATCTTATGATGATGACAATTACATCACTTATGGTGTATGAGCTAACACCTTATTTAAGACTCTTCCACAGTGGTTAGAAACTCGCATTAAGGAGAGAGAGAGCTCATGTACTCATGAGCAATGGTGTTTTGGCATGGTCATCAAATCAGCATATATAATTCTATCAGCACAACAAACTCGAATAGAAAACAAGAATCATAACTCTGGCTCAAGCAGTAAACCAACAACTGATATTTACCATCAAGGAGGATTTAACCCCCAAGGAGGATTTAGAGGAGGATAAGGAAACTACAATAACAATCTATTATGGTGAAACAATTTCAAGAAGGATGAAAACAAGAATGACTAGAAGAAAACAAAAACTTGCTTCAACTGTAGAAGACAAAAATATATTGCACCTGAATATAGAAGTACTTATACTATTTCCAGAGAAAAGATCACAAGGAAAGAAGAAGTTAAAGGTACAAGCAAAAGCATGACAGCCAAAGAAGAAACAGACCCAAGAGATATTAGCCAACTATATGTAATTAAAGAAAAATATAGCCAAGGATACCACAAGTTGACTGAACAAGAACAAATTACCCTCATCAATTGGAACATGGTACAGACAAGATGCCCATTCTGCAATCAACACATCTATTGTACAGAACACATGTGCAACTGTTTAACAACTCACCTCATACCAGATGAAACCAAAGTAGAAGACTTCTTCATTATTAAAAAGAAAGATCAAAAGATAAAACTGCAGCTAAGATGCTAACAGATACTACTGATGAATAATGGACCCTACTATGGCAAGAACCCACACCCCTATACTAATAACACTGGAGAAATTTACGACATTTTCTGGAGAAGCTATTAATATATTAGCAAAGAAAAGTTCTAGGGAGATAAGAAAAGATATGAGCAAGGAGTATATTGGGATGAAATCTACTCACAAGATCTCTAGACTATTCATGACTCATCTACTATTGATAACAAAGGATGCAACCCAGCCTACAATGGTACTTGATAAGAACTGGTAGATATTGAAAAAGGAAGACAGGAAGATGAAGAAGAAGAATTAGAAGAATCATCAGATAATGAATGACTATATATAATACAAGAAACCAACAATGAAACCAACTTCCTAGTCGAAAAGAAGCACCCAGATGCTATAATACCTACTAAAGGAACAGCAAACTCTACAGGATATGATATCCATACAAATGAAGATGCACTAATCCCACCAGAATCAATTTTCCTGATCAAGATAGGAATCACCTTAAAACTGCCAACTGGAACTTATACACAAATCCTAGATAAAAGTAGCAAAATTAAGGAAGGAATTTCAATCAAAGCAGGAGTTATTGATACAGACTATACTGGTGAAATTATACTCGCAGTTCATAACTTATCAAGTCACTGTAAATATCGAGTCATCAAAGGAGCTAAGCTAGTACAATTCATATTCATCAAGCTTGACAACTCAGTAACAGCCAAAGTCATAGAACAACTTCTGAAAACTGAACGTACTGCAGGAGGATTTGGATCAACAAACAAAAAGAAACCAACACTTACCAAAGACAAATGATGGTACCTGAAGATAGTACAAGGAATAGTACTATATAGATACTGTCCTTATAGGAACAGAACCTACTGTACAGATGATGCTTGGAAATGCTAGAGCTGTATTGAAGAAAGTAAGAAACCACAAATCCAACAATTAGCAAAGGAGAAAGAAGAAGTGAAACAAGTATACAAGGCTATAAAACTACCAACTAAAGAAAAGAAAACAGACTGGTCTTTCAATGACATAACAGATATATAGTCTATTGAAGAAACAAAAGTGGAAGATATAGAAGAAAAAGTAGAATATGGAACCTTATTATCACTCAAAAAGAAGATGGAACTTCTTTTCTACAAAGGAATAATGAAGAACGAAACAGTTAACATACTGATCGACAGTGAAGCAATATGCAATTTCATCAGCAAACAGCTAGCTGATCAACTCAAAGTAATTAAGTTATCTCACAAAGCAACAATGATTGTAGAAGTCACTGATGGAGGAACCCAACGAGTTATCCATACTGCCAAAAATCTTCCAATCTCAATTGAATCATACTAGGATGCATTGAACTTTAAAATTATAGGCATGCCCAGACCAAGTATAGTATTTGAAAAAAGTTGGCTAGATTAGAAGAACCCTAATATTGACTAGCCAAGCAGAACCATAGAGTTTACTCATTGAAACAAGGATATCAAACTGGTCTCCAAATCAAGAAATGATAAGATCTGACTCTACTCTACTAAAAAATTTTACCAAAACCTCAAAAAAGATGACATAGTTTACTGCTACATTATTACTGGAAAGGATATCGCTAAAATAACTACTGAAACTGATATAGATATTAACAGCCTGGACATATTCCTACAACTACTTATCACCGAGTTCGTAGACTGATTTTCTATAAACTTACTAGAAGGACTACTACCAAAATGAAGTATCAATCACTGAATTGAATTAATACCTGGTGTAGAACCACCATTCAAGAAAATTTATCAATTATCCAGATCAGAGTTATAAGAACTCAA
The DNA here is from genome assembly GCA_003990785.1 of Endogone sp. FLAS-F59071. Classification (NCBI taxonomy): domain Eukaryota; kingdom Fungi; phylum Mucoromycota; class Endogonomycetes; order Endogonales; family Endogonaceae; genus Endogone; species Endogone sp. FLAS-F59071. The sequence goes on along the minus strand of RBNK01000146.1, from coordinate 30,658 downwards.
GAAGACTCTAAAAGAATTAATTGAATGAGGATCTATTCAACCTAGCATATCACCTTTCAGAGCACCTATTATATTTGTCAAAAAGAAAGATAGAATTAGAATGTATATTGACTATTGACAACTCAATGACATAACCATCAAGAACTGATACTCATTACCCAACATCATGGAACTATTCAATAGACTCAAAAGAGCAACCATACTTTCAGTTATTGACTTATGATCAGAATATTATCAGATCTACATTGTTGAAGAAGATATTCCAAAAACAGCATTTAGAATACAATATAAACATTATGAATAGAAAGTCATGCCTTTTGGATTAACAAATACACCTATAATATTCCAGGGACTGATGAATGATATATTCAGACTGCTACTTGACAAATTCATAATTGTCTATATCAATGACATACTGATCTATAGCAAGACAAAAGAAGAACACTTATAATATCTCTGCCAAGTACTAGAAATATTAAGAAAACATCAGCTGTATGCCAAACTCAGCAAGTATAACTTTCTATAAAAAGAAGTTGCATATCTTGGACATTGAATCAATAAACAAGGAATTCTAGTTGACCTCGCAAAAATCGAGGTAATCAAGAAATGGAAAAAACTGATAATGATCAAGAAAATATAATCCTTCTTAGGACTAGCAGGATACTACTGATGGTTTATCAAGAACTACACAGGAATTATAGCATACCTATATGATCTGACAGTTACAAGCACAAATATTAATTAAGAATAGAATGAAAACTATGACATAGCCTTCGAAACCTTAAAAGAAAATTAACAACTGCACCTGTCCTTAGAAGCCCAGACCAGAACCTACAATTTGTAATAACTACTGATACCTTAGATTACGCAATTGGAGCTGTACTCTCACAAGAAGACCAATCTATTACCTATTATTTAAGAAAAATGTCATTGGCAGAAAGAAATTACCCTATTTATAAAAAGAATTACTTACAATAATCAATGCAATACAAGCTTGGAGACACTACCTGATAGGCAACAAATTCTTGATCTATATAGATTATGAATCACTTAAATACCTAAACAAATAGCCAACTCTCTCTACTCGACAAGTGTAATAGATGAATCATCTTAACAACTATTACTTTGAAATAATTTACAAACCTAGAAAGCTTAATATTATAGCAGATACATTATTCTAACAATAACAAGAGGAAGAACAAATCAAAGCCATCATTAAAATCACAGACAATTGGATATAAGAAATTCAAGAAGGAGTTCAAATGGATAAAGCAGTACAAAAAATCACAGATAAACTCAAAACCAAACCAGATATAGCAAACAAATTCAAGATTCGAAATAACAACCTTTATTATGAAGATCAACTCTTTATACTATCAAACCTTCATGTCAAGATTCTACAAGAACATCACAATATACTCTTAGCAGGACACTTCGGATTTAATAAAACTTATGAAGTGCTCACTAGAAATTTTTACTAGCTAAAAATGTTTATAAGTATCAAGAGCTTTATAGCTTCTTGTGATACTTGTCAATGTAATAAAATACTTAAACAATTGCCTGCTAGACTATTACAACCACTACCTATACCTACCAAAAAATGGGAACAAATTAGTATAGATTTCATTGTCCAACTGCTGAAAATAACATCAGGAAAAGATGCAATAACTGTTTTTGTCAATCAACTTAGCAAACAAATATACTTTGTTGTAAGCAAAATAACTGATACTACACCTGACATAGCAAAAATACTTTTTGACAATATTTTTTGCCTATATAGACTACTGTGAATTATTATCTGTAACTGAGACCCAAAGTTTATAAGCAACTTTTGGCAATCGCTATTCAAAATATATAAAACAAAAATAGCACTATCAACTGCATTTCATCCACAGACCAATGGACAGACAGAATGCATGAACCAAATATTAGAACAAATGCTTAGAACTTACATCAATCATCAATAGAATGATTGGGATAAACATTTAACTGCTACCAAATTCATATGCAATAATGCTCAGCAAAAGTCAACAAAACTATTACTATTTTTCCTAAACTATGGCTATCACCCACTGACACCAGCAACTCTGTTATTAGAAAAAGTTGAATCAACAGTACAAGCTGTTGATAACTTCACTACTTGAATAACTAACCTGCTGACCAAGGCACAAGATGTAATTTGCAAAGCACAATTACAACAGACAAAATATATAAATGAAAAAAGATATAAAGAATCATTTGAGATAAATGAAATAGTCTTACTATTCTCAAGATATATTACATTGTAACAATTATCTAATCAACCTTCAAAGAAACTTTAGAATAAGTTTCTCAGACCATTCAAGATTATTGCAAAAATATTAGCTGTTGCTTACAAACTGGAGTTACCATCAATAATGAGAATCTACTCTGTGTTTCACATATCATTACTGAAACGTTATATACCAAATAATGACAATCTATTTCTGGATAGACAAGTCATACCACCTGTATCAATTTTAGTTAATTATATAGAAGAATTCAAAGTCTATTACTTTAAATAAAACAATTGACAAAAATTTTAGTAAAATTAATATAAATATATGTAATTAGATATCAAAGAGAAGAATTTATTATCTTTTGCTCTTTTTTATTAGATTTATCAAGGGAAGAATTTTCAGCAATATAAGATATAAACTCAGTAATAAGCCTGTTGTTCTCCTTCTTGAGATAACTGATATCTTTTTTGAACCACTTCAAATTGTCTTGAACTTATTGTGAATCATCTAGAAGTTATTGTACATCCTCATTAAGTTGTTTTATATCATAATAAAGTTGTTTTATATTGTCTTCTTGGTAGAAAAGATAAACATTAATTAGAGATAATCTCTTATAGTTATTCTTCAAGACTTGTAGAATATATGATAGGTCTATATTTTGAAGAGGAAAGAGTGAAAAGAAGAAAAAAGCAAAAATAATTAATTTAAATAAAGAAATATAAATTTGGAAGATATGTCATGTTTACTTACAAGTGTAATTTTATATTTTTATTACTGAGTAGACTATGATCCTCTTCTTAAATATATGAATAATCTTATTTTTGGCAATATTAATGGAAAAGGTATATTATATACCATTTTTATCAAAACTAGATAGCATAAAGTAATAGTAGTTGAAGAGTATGTTGTTAAGTAAGGATATATTGAGAAATCCTTTTTAAGGTCTTATTACCTTTACTAGATATTGACATTAGCAATATCAGCTAATTATATTATTTAGTAATTCTAAGTTTAAGCTATTTAGTAATTACTCTAAAAGCATTTATCCCTCTCTACAATATTACTAACCTTTATTCAGATATTATTACATATATTATTTAAATATTACTATATTATTTAGATATCATAACATCACTATATATATATTTGTACTAATATTTCCTCTCCATTACTATCAGTTATTAATATGTATTTCTCTATATTGCTGTTAGTTATTAATATCTCTTTCTGCTTCTCCTTCTGCTCCTTCTTCTACTTCTTCTTATAAGGTCTCTCTTCTTTATATATCTTCTCATCTCTATACTTCACATTCTCTTACTCTGCTCTATCCCTTTTAGATATCTCTCTTTGTTATCTTTTTGCTCTAGTCTTGTAGGTATGTTTTTCCCTAAAACTGAGGTCTTATATATTGGTATTCATTATTTGACAATACCATTATATACTAGGGTATTTACTATACTTCTTATATAGTTTTTATAAGACTTGAGCTTGAAACCCAGCTTAGAGCCTGAAATAGATATTTAGAGGAATGAATAAAAAAGCTGGAATTTTATTCAATATAGGTAACATAAGCAGACCTTATTCATTATCAGGGCATTTTAAGTAACTAGATATTTTAAGAAATGATTTTGATAAAAAGGGCTAGAAAAGAGATATGTAGAAAAGAATATATATATAAAATAATAAAATAAGCTCATTTAATCTATCTGGTAATTGTTTTTAGCAATTACAATAGTCTAGCATCAGTGCCCCTTTATTAATATAACTTTACCCATTTTGTTCTTTAAAAATCAGCTATATAAAAGCTTTTAATAAATCAAATTATCATAAAGCTTCAGAAATATGAAAGATTAAAATATATTTGAAAAATGTAGCATAAGCTTCTTATGCTCTGATCAGCTTATCTGACTTGAACTGATTCCTTATTAATAATGGGAGAGAGAGATATAATAAGCTAATAATTTCAACACTCCCCCTGCTTGACATATCTTGAAAAAGAAATAAAATATTCAACTATATATTATGAGTAGTATCTATGAAGTATATTTACTGCAAATAACTATATATAAAATACTACTTGAGTGATAAGAATGACATGATAAGGGAAATAAAAGTTTTTGAAAGAAAAAAGGTTAGTTATATAAGCCCATTTTTGTAATCAACATTTCAAGTCTGGGTCGCGCAAGTAGCTTGGTTAATGCATCAGTGATCATTTTATCTATTGCCATGTAAACTATATCTATCACCTTTGATTCAACTTTCTCTCAAATAAAGTGGTGCTGAATGTTAATATACTTTGATCAAGCATAATTAATTGGGTTTTTGGCAAGGGCAATTGCTGATTGGTTGTCTTCAAATAAGGTTGTTACACAATTCTGTAAATATCCTAGCTTATCCAATAGGGTACATAGCCAAATGGCTTCTCTCATTGCATGTGCTAATGCTATATATTCTGCTTCAGTTGATGATAGGGCAATGGTTGGTTAGTGTTTGCTTGACCAGTTGATGGCTCTCCCTGATAGGTTGAAAATATACTCCGTGGTTGATCGTCATATATTAATGTCTCCTCCCCAGTTAGCATCACTGAAACTGATCAGCTTTAGATCCTGATCGCATCCAAGACATAGCTTATAATTGGCTGTTCCTTTAATATATCTTAATAATCGTTTGAGAGCATGGTGATGTTCTTGCATTGGATTGGCTGAAAATTGACTGATGATGCTAACAGCAGCAGCTAGATCAGGTCTCATCCCGATCATCAGGTATATTATGCTATCGATCATTTGTCTAAATAGATTTTGGTCTGCGGATTTTCCCCCTTCAGCTTTGAGTTAAATAGATGGATCAAGGGGTGTACTGATTGGCTTGGCATCTGTCATGTTAAACCTTATAATGATTTGATTAGCAAAGTGACTTTGATCAATTGTGATTGTGTGTATTTTTCGATCATGTATAACTCGAATATCCAAAAAATGTTTAATTTCACCACAGTCCATCATATCAAATACATTGCTAAGCTTCACCTTGAATTTGTTCATTATTTCCATAGAATCAGCCAGAATTAGTAGATCATTAACATATATGGCAATAATTATCAGTGATTGATCATCTTGTCTTCTTCTTAGATAAATGCTATGATCTAATTGTAGTCTTGTAAAATTTGATTGGCTGAGGTAGTTGTCAATCTTCTAATTCTACATACGAGGTGATTGTTTTAGTTTATACAATGATCGATTAAGCTTACACACAGCTCTTGGTGATAGCTCCGATTGGTCAATTCCTTCAGATATCATCATGTAGATCTCCTCATCAAGATTGCCATTCAGGAATGCAGTTTTTACATCTATTTGGTGAATTTCTAAGTTTAGGGTTACACTAATTGATAACAGTACCCTGATCAATGTGAATTTCGCCACGGAAGCAAATGTTTCATCATAATCAATTCCTTGCTATTATAAATATCCCTTGGCAACTAATCTCGCCTTGTATCTGGCAACCGATCCATCAGTGTTGAGCTTCTTTTTAAATATCCATCTACATCCAATCAGCTTGCGTCTCACAGGCACCTCAGATACAATCATCTATGTATCATTATTCTTAAGTGATTTAAGCTCTTGATTGATTGCTTCCTGCTAAAGCTTTGCATCAAGCAGGGAAATTGCTTCCTTGTAGGTCATTGGGTCATTGGTCGATTTAATTAAATTAGCTTCTGGCATGTGATCTTGCCAAATTTGTAAGGCTTCAGTATCTATCAATTGTTTGATTAGCTCCCAGGTGTTGTCATCATCATCATCATAGCCTAGCCATTTTACCAGATATTACCTTTTTTCATCAATCTTGTGTTCTCCAATGATTGCTTCAATGACATATTTTTGATCTTCTGGGTTGACGATTGTTCAGGATTTTAATATAATAGATTCATCAAATGTGATATCGTGGCTGATCTCTATCTTCCTATTGGTTGGATTCCAGAGCCTATATGCCTTCTTTTCATCATGATAGCCAATCATTTTAAGCTTTTTGGATCAGGGTACCAGTTTTGACCTTTTTCCTTTACGAATATGCATATATGTGTCAGCCCATATGATATGTAAGTTATTGATATCAGGCTTGTGACCATGTCATAATTCAAATAGTGAAGCACTCTCCTTATTGGCTCACATTAGCAATCGGTTGCGTAAATATATAGCACTTGTGGCAAGTTCAGCCCAAAGTTCATCAGATATATCAGCAGTGATTTTAATAGCCCAGATCGACTCTATCAATGTCCAGTTATATTGTTCAGTGATGCCATTTTGTTGCAGCATGTCTGGCATCGTCATTTCATAATGAATTCCATTTTTGATTAAAAATTTGTACATTTCGGTATTTACATACTCTCCCCCTCCATTGGACTGAAGAATCTTCAGTTTTCGGCCTGATTGCATTTCAGCGAATGCCTTGAATGCCTGGAATCGATCGAATGTATCACTTTTGTTGTTAATAAAATATGTTGTGATGTAACGAGTAGCATTATCAATGAATGTTAATATATATTTCGCTTCATTAACTAATGGTGTGGGCATCAGCCTGTACAGATCTGAGTGCACCCTTCTGATAGGCTCCATCGATCAATTTTTCATGTGTTCAAAAGGCTTGTAGTATGACTTCATGTGTTTACACCTAGCACATATTTTGATTTATACGGTTGGCAGCTGCACATCTCCGAGCCCTGTGACAAATTTGTTAATTGATTGCAGAGTATTTCAGCCCAGATGGCCTAGCTGGTGATGCTATAGTATATAGTCATTAATCTTGAAATCGGCAATGTTTGCTTCTAGCTCTAGTGATATTGATAAATGAAATAGGTCACTATCGGCTTGTCTGATTTTGATTTCCTCATAATCCATGCCGATTTTAATTACTAATCCATCGCTTTTGAAGGTTATGTCATTTCCATCACGTGTCAATGCCTGCACAGATATTAAATTTCTGGTGATTTCTGATATATATAAAACATCTCATAATTTCAGCTTGTTATCGAGCTCAATCATCCCAATGTGTGTAGCACATAGCTTCTCATTCCCTGCATACATAACCAAGCTGTTGTGCTTAGCCACCATCTCGAAAATCTCCTATTGGTTGAACATATGTTGCATGGTGCCTGAATTGATAATGGTGCCAATTACCAGATTTGCTTTGGCTCTTGGTTTAGCCTTTTCTTTTTCTGTTTTTACCCAATCATTGAATTTGTTATATTAGAATATTTCATGTTCTCCCTTACAGATATAACATTTCCAAGGATATCCCCAAAAATTCCCACCTCAATGGGCTCCGTGATCACCACCTTGGTCACCTCTATCATTATGATAACCTCCTCGATTGTTTCTATTATCGTTGTTATAGCTTCGGCCTCATCTGGCACTTCCACCTCGGTTGCTGTGACCACCGCCTCGGTAGCCACCTCAGTAGCTGCCTCGATCTGTCACATGGGCTTCATCATGCCTCTGCTTACTATCCGGGTTGAACCTGATGCATGTGAGTTGTAAAGCTTCCAGCATTGTGGGCATATTCTCCCGTACAAGTATTAATTCTCAGTACCTGGGGCTTAGACCTCGAAGATATTACGGTATAGCTTCTGTGTCAGTCATGTCTTCAATTTGCACTATAATTTGATTGAACATATTATTATAATCTTTGATTGATCCCTTTTGCTTCATCAGCGCAAGCTTATCGTGCATTTGTAACAATTGTTCCATTGGTGCGTATTTTTGCGTCATAGCCTCTTTAAGCTCATTCCACAAATCAAATTCTTCTGATATGTTTACATACCTCCATAGCCACATTCTAGCATTGTCTATAATTTTACTGATTGCTGCGTTGACTTCCTCCTTTTGTACTGATAGATCAGCACTAGTGATAAATTGCTCTACAGCATCAAAGTAATCAAACAGTCTGGGTGCGCCTCCTGACCTATCGAATTTGTTGATCGATCTCAGATACTCCTTCGCCAGATCGTTAAGCTTTGTTGATATTGTTAGTGATGGTGATTGTATTTATATTTGTGGTATGTTGCCTTCTGTAGCTGCATTCTGATTGGTTGGCATGCTGGGTGATGTATTTGTTTTGTTGATTTTTGCCATCAATTTGCCCAATAGGGTTGCCAGCATATCTAATTTATCTTTCTGATTTCTAATTATTATAGCTATCTGTTCCTATCAATTGAGGCTAAATCCTATATTGCTCTAATGATTGTCATCCAATCCTTCGTCATCATCAAGAGTTTGATATCTATTGTCTGTTTTTGATTTAGACCACAATCTTATCGATCTTGTTACTGATGACGATGTGTATAGATTATCTATTTCATTATGTCGCATCATTGAATACTATGTCATTACATGTTATTTATTGTGTTGCTTTATCATGGTATCATTTGTCACATTATTTATTGTATTATTTGATGCATTGTTTATAATGTTAAATAAATGCTTACTGTAATCGCAGTTGTAATTGCTATAATTGCATAGATCTTAGGTTGTCGAGCTGCAATTGAGTAGCTTGGGGCTCATAACCTGTTGAAGTTTTGATTTTCGAATGTATTTTTGGGGTAAAGAGTGCACTGGCTCATGAAGCCAAATATGTGTGTATTTATTAATGCTAATATATAATTGGTCGATACAGACAAAGATCGTCTAAGCTACAATTGAGTGACGTACAATCGATCGTTGATGGGAGAGAGAGATATAATAAGCTAATAATTTCAACAAGAAGATGCTAAACCAATCAAGCAAGTACTCTACAAATTGCTAGCCAACTACTACAACTTTATATGTAAGCATATCTAAGAACTATTGGAATTAGGAGTGATTATATAATTGAAGAGCCCTTGGGCATTGCCTATTAGTATATATTAAAGAAGGATGGATAGAGAATGATTATTGACTACTGCAAGCTAAACATAGTTACTAAGAAATATATATACTTGATTCTATACTTAGAAGACTTATAGAATATATTAAAGAAAGTACAAGTCTACTCAACCCTCAACTTGTAAGTAGAATATAATCAGATTGGAATAATGCCTGAAGTACAGGAGAGATCAGTATTTGTTATACTATTTAGATAGTATAAATTTACAAAGATATCCTTTAGACTCTGCAATACATCTGCCACCTTCCAAGCCATAATGAATAAGATCTTCTATAATCTGATTAGATATAGAGTAATTATATATATTAATAATATCAATATCTATATAGAGATCTTCATAGAATATATAGTAATCTTAAAGAAAGTATTCAAATGACTTAGAAAACATAGACTAAGGATCAAGCTAATGAAATGCTACTTTGGATAAAAGAAGATTAAATATCTTAGATTTATAATTAATAAAGAAGAAATCTACTTAGACCTGAAGAAGACTGAAATTGTCAAAGCCTTTCCAATTCTATAAGATAAAATGACTTTATAAGGATTTTTAGGACTAGTCTAGTTCTATAAAAGGTTTATCCCTAGATACTCTAAAATTACCATACCCTTGCATATATTGCAAAGAAAAGGAAGAGTATAGGGATAGATACTAGCTGTACAAACAGCCTTTAACCTGATTAAGAAAGCACTTATCTATATACTAGTAATGGCAAGACCAGATCTTATAAAAGTATTCAAGTTATATATATACATTATTATTTAGACTTGAAGTGATTTTAGTATAAGATAACAAAGATAGAGAGTATATGATTGCTTATATAAGATAAGCTACCTATGGAGCAAAACCTTCTTATAAAGTTACTTAGTTAGAATATATAGTAGTTATTTGGGTAGTATAACACTTTTGCCACTTCCTAATCAGAAAGCAGTTCACTTTGATAATAGACTACTTAGCCCTCAAATAGCTCTGAAACAAACTGAACCTAATAGGAATATATATATAATGGCTAGCTATACTATAGGAATACAATTTTACAATACAATATAGAAAAAGATAAAATTATCAAAATGTGAACACCCTCTCATATCTACCCCAATTTATCTGAGATCAATACTCTAAATCAAAAATAATATACCTACCTAATGGATACTAAACTCTATAATAGATATTTAGATTACCTCAATAACTTAACCTTTACTAGAATAATAAATAAAAATGACTAACAGCTTATATATATTAAGAAACTATTTTCAGTTTATAGTCTATGACTAGCATCTATGCTCATAAGCTGTTTGCAGGCTGTTTGCAGGCTGTTTTGTAGGCTGTTCTAGCTAGTTCATAGTTTATGATATTGTTCTAAAGGTGTTTGAGGTTTGCAATATTGTTCTAGTAGAGTTCTAGAATAGTTTATAACTGTTTGCTAATAATAGTTCATAGTCTATGACTAGTATCTATATCTATAGCTATTTTGTTTATAGCTCTTAGTAAAATAGTTTATAGCTCTTAGTAAAATAGTTTGTAGATTAATTAACTATTTTTCTGATATAAACAATGATACTCAATTATTTTATTAAAGATAATATACTTTACTAATAACACTAAGAACAGATATGACTTGTAATCTCTGAATACAAAAAGCAGATAGTACTTCAAGCCTCTCACAATCATTAGCTTGCAGGATATATAGGTATAGATAACATATATCAGTGACTATCAGAAAAATATTATTAGAAGAATATATATAAAGATATTAAAAAATATATCAGGAGATACAACACTTGTTAGAAAAGGTACTAAGGAAAGAAAGTCAAGATCTTACAACTGATTATACTTAGAGGACTCTTTAAATATATTGGAATAGATATTATTAGACTATTACTAAGAACACTTAAAGAAAATTGATATATTATAGTAGCAGTGGATTATCTAATCAAGTACCCTGAAGCAAGAGCCTTGTCTCTTGTAGATACTCTTAATATTGCTCTCTTTATCTATAAAGATATTATCTACTATCATAAGATACTCTATAAAATAACCTTAAACCAAGAAACTAAATTTATTAATAAATTTATATAGATATTGATACAACACTTTGAGATCTACTAGATAAAGACTACTGTCTACTACCAACAAGAAAATAGACTCACCAAATAGATAAATCAAATTATCAAGAATATGATTGCTAAAGTAGTATAATTACAAGAAGGAGATTAGGACTTATACCTACCTTCTGCTTTATTTATATTACAAACAATAAAATAAGAGATAATAAAGTTTACTTCTTTTAAGCTTATTTATAGAAAAAAAGCTTATCAGCTAGTAGATTAAGTAATGACTATCCCAGAACTCAGCCACACTCTCTGGGAAGCATAAATAGAACACCATGTGATAAAGGAAATTTGAAAATTATATAATATCCAAAATAAGATAAGAGAATTTATTGCCATTGCACAAGACTATCAAAAGAAAATTATAACAAAGAATACAAAAAGATAAAAAAGTTGAAGATTGATAACTAAGTCTTACTATACTAGAATATAGTAGAGTCATTATAGTCAGCAAAATTAGACCTGAAATAGGAAAAACCATACTATATTGGAAGTATAAAAGAAATAACATATCAGTTATAAAAAATAATAGGAACAATTCTGCTCTACACTATTTACCAAAACTACCTCAAGAAATATACCCTATTAGAATAACTTTCATAAAGTCTGAATCAGCCTGATTGAGGTCTACTAATATATAAAACCTCTGGAGGAACTTGAGGAAATGAAAGAATTGACCTTATAGAAGACTTAAATAATCTTATATAATATTTAAAGAAAATAGTACTTGATGTAAATCAGTAAATAGAAGAAATACTATTAAATCATACAACTTTGGAAAGAAGAAGTTGAATATATCTGAAATCAAAAAGATAGAGAAATCTACTAACAAGCCCTCAAAGGAGTACTTCTTACCTATGCATCCAGAATAACTAAATAAATCTATCAGCTATTCAAGTATAAACCTTGTACTCTTAACTATTTTAAATATAGTATATACTAACTAAATCAACTCTTATAGAATGATATAAAGAAATTAGAGAAAGAAGTAAAACAATTATAGAGAGATTTCTCCAAGTTAGAAATATATCTTGAAGTCTAACTTAAAGAAAGAAAGAAGATATAACAGAACATTTCATAATGATATCAATTTTGATTATAGTCATATAATCTCAGTAATATTATAACCCTCAGCATTATTATAACCTTCAGTATTATTATGATCTATAATATTACTATAATCTAAAATAGTATTTTAATCTGATATATTATTCTGTTACCCAATTATATTATAATCTGATATAGTATTTTATTATATCTTAGCTAATCAATTAGTAATCTAAGTAGCTACCCATATAGCACCTTGTAATTTCTTATAAATACCCTGCTCACAATTAACAATAAAATTCAGACTATAACAAGCTAAGGAAGCTTACAACAGACAACTCAAGGGATACTGAAGTCTTACTTAAGGAGTGAGCAATTTGGATAGTTTTAAGATTCTAATAGATATATATTTTATTCAATCAATTGCACCTATTCTTACCAGTTAACACTTAGATACACACCCTTCTTAAGACACTACTGCATAAACCCACTAAGACCTCTGAAACATATTTTCTGCACTTGCTCAATTTTGAGTATTTCGCTGTTAATATATTTCAGTCTATCACAATAGCTAATATAGAATATATAGATAATAGAAGAGTTAAGATATAACTGTTGTAGCTACAAGGTCAAGATGAATAGAGATGAAAACAGAGCTTAGAAGATTTTCCTCTGGATATTGCTTGATAGAGCCTTGGTTCTCTTATAAGATCCATACAAGAGATGGTAGCTTTGCCTAATAGCTAATTATCGATGTATTAAAATAACAAAGTCACCATTACTGCGTCACAATGCATTTGGTCATCCCACGTGATGCTTCGTACGTAGATCCGGATTTGTTATTCAAAGCGCTCCCTTTTTTTTGTTAACCACCATGGATACCATATTGTCAAAAGGTGCCAGAATTCTCTGTGTTTTCGTTTTAATTGTAGTTACCCGTATCAAAGGTAACGCTCGCCTCTTGTTATCATTTTTACTAGCTATCACTAGAGAGCTTCCAAGACTACCTTCCGACGTCATACACATTATCATGGAAATCATGTTACAACAAGCCGAGGTTAACCTCGACTCCGACGTTAATGACCCCGACGTTAACGGCTCCGACGTTGACGACCCCGACATTGATGATTCTGACGTTGACGACTCCGACGTTGACGACTCCAACGTTGACGACTCTGGCGTTGACCTCGACTCCAAGATGATTGACCAACTTGATTTCTTGTCATGCTGTTTGGTCTGTCGTGACTGGAACGAAATCGCCCTCCCTTTCGTAACTAAATGCCAGGTGCAGTCTAGCAACGCTCGGCGATTCGCGCAGCTTCTCACAGAAGCGGAGAGAATCGGACTCAATCATAAATCCATTTTTAAAGAATACACAATTTGTCTGCACAAAATTATCGAGGTTTCCGAATACAACTATAACACCGACGTTGGGATGTTCAAGATGCCACCCGACACCATAAAGGCGCTCCAAACAATCTTATCGACCCTGCCAAACCTGCAGAAGTTGGCGATCACAACCTTTTTCGCCATCAAGTACCCCGATGAGATGTTACACCAGTTCTTCACCACGATTGTCGAAAGTTGCCACACACAACCACACCAATTGATACTTGAACTCTCTCGTGTACCTGACCACATGTGTGCAGAACTCATCAGGGCCTTTTCCACGGGACTGGAGCGTCTTGAGATTCATCATTTTTACAGGCAGATTGACCAGGGGTTAGCTTCGATATGTCGTAACCTGCGCGAAGTTGCATTCTATCACATCGAACGCCCAGTTGATATTTCATTGTTGGTGCCGTGTTGGCCCGCTTTAGAAAGGTTTGTCCTGTCTCAGGTGCTCCGTGAACCTGGCGACGAGCCCAGCAATAGAATCGGCCTCACCCCTCCGATCAAATCACTCGCCCAGAGTAGACTCGTGGCATCCCTTACTGTCAATTGCCGTCAATTACTGGAGTTCAAGTTATACTTCGACGATTCACCGATATGGAATGATGGACCAAGCAACCGATCATTGCTAAAACTGTTCAGACAACGTCAACTCGTTACACTTTGTATCTGGAGTAAGTATATCGATGACAACTTTATAGAGGTGCTTGCGACTACACAGCCAATCCTTCGGAATCTCGAACTCGCTAATACAGCTTATGTTGGTGGAGAGTATGGGGACCAGCTGGTATCTCAGTGGGAGGACGGCTGGGGGTGGCCTGTACTAGAAACTTTGAATTTCGAGTGGTTATTGGTGACACAGTATTTCTTTAACGGTGTCATTTGTGGGTGTGGGCATTTAAAGCATGTAATCGCACCAGTCATGTATAGAACATTTTAAATATAGACAAACACCACTTTGTTTACAGACTTGCCTTTTACATCAAATATATATCACATTTATGTTCTCCTAGTTCAAATCAATCACATGACAGTCACATGATATGAAAATTGTTGAAAAATCGAGCCCTCTGCCTTCTGATTGGAGGATTTTTTATATAATATACTTTTGAGGAGATATTTAATTTAAACACACGTATCATTTATTACTCTAGCTATATATAATTATGATTACCCAATTCTTCTTTCTCTCTTTTCAACTATGTTTTTCTCACCCAGTTTATTGACAAATATATGAACAATATCTTTAAAACACTTTTTCCATGCTACACATACTGGTATTCAGCTATGCTTGTCCTTGATGTCCATACATATACATATGTGCCTTTTTTTTAATGAGAATTCTAACCATTACATCATCTCTGTTAGCAGATAGAAATGCGATCCTTAGGTTTTTGACCGACCGGTGAGTTGTGACATAATGATATGTTCCAGTTTTCTAGTTTGGTCATGTTCGAAAATAAGAGCCCTTGAGCCATCTGCACAAAATGACCCATAAAGTGGAGTACTGTCATACATCCATTTGGCTGACCGTTGGTGGAAACACTCAAACTCTTCTTGTTTTTAGTGAACCCGTTAAAAAAAGTTCTGGAATTTTCGCTCAGATACAAATCTGGAAGGTTTATTTGACAGAATAATGGGGTCAGGGACGACGGCGACGATTCGCGCGGAAGTTTCAGTAGTGAAGCTTGCTAATGTCCTTGCTGGCGTGTGAACTTGCGCTAGTAGACAAGGGATTTTGTGCGGTCGATTGCGTATTCCCATGGGATGGCGTCGAGATTAACCTGTCCGTTGAGCTGGAGGTAGACCCCATCATTTGGGTGCGGTGGTTCTGTTTTCCACAGTAACCGAAGAGAGTTAAACAACGCCGTACCGCATTTTACTTGGGCTTTGTGTGGAAGACATCGGCGACCAGAAGTCGATTCTCTTTGCCAAGGATGAGGGGGCATATACCCTTGTTTCTTTTCTACAACTCTCGATTTCATTTTTGTGTTCTTTTTCGCAAACCTCCGCCTGTTCGTTTTTGCAATTCTCGTGTTTTTTCCTTGCATTTTTTCAATACGTTTTTATGGCATTCGTGGTTGCGGTATTCCTCAAGGTCGAAGCCAAAGGGTCCGCCAATCATATCACCAGGAGCGGCCAGCTATAGGTGAAAGCAGGCGGATTGTCAGTTTCGGAAACCTCGACGTATACGAGGATCTCGCCGGGATTGTTGGAGGGTCGCCTTTCACCAAAGAAACTCGCAAGTTTGGTGTTTGAAAGATGTGTGAGCTCAACCCGTTGTTACACTGACTTCGCATACATAGATTAATTAACTATAAATAAAGAATTCCGTAAGTACTAGATTTCCAAATCTACGCTTCTTGAACGTGTTAGAAACGCCTCCTTCACGTCTGGCACAAGGGTTTTGGTAGTTTTGCTTTCTGTTGAGATATTGAAACCTCGTTGTTTAAGCACGTGATTAGTTTTCGCTTTCCAATGTTCCAGGTACCCACATTATCGTATAATTGTAGGTATTGCTTATGCGATCGAACATTGACCGTAGGCTCGTCGAGAGGAAAGTGTCGGAAAGAGGAAGAATGGTCCTCTCTAGGCACCGACGCTTCCTGTCTGGCAGGCTTGGATCAAGGGAGAATGTACCGACAACATCAAGACTCGTATACCAATCAGGCTATTCATGATCTGGGGGAAGGTGCGATGATTGGGAGGATAAAAAAGGTCATGAGTGGGGCTGTATTCTTTTTTATTACTAAAGTAAAAATAAAATAAAATATAAGAAAATGATTCATGTACCCTCAGGCGTGCCGATGATTTTCATTTCACGGTTGCGAAGATGGATTCACATTTTAAAAGAAATGCATTTTGAAGGAATGACAATTCTAGTGTGAGTGTTTAAAGGAAAGCTTTTCCATATCCATTCATCACAGTATTTTTTTATTCTTATTCCTCTAAGTACATCTTTAAAAGACACGTCTATTAATAAACTAAAAATCAAAATACTAAGTAATAAATCGGATGGCAACGAGATTCACTACCTTATACATGACGTAATTTTGATTATTGAAGTACTAAGATGGTGATTTAAACCCCTGCGGCGCTTTAACAAAGATACTTTCACAAAGTCTTAGTGAGAGCAATACCGGAGGTGCGTTAGAATAAATATTGCTTTGTAAAGGGGGCGTGCTACGAAATATACAGTGCATGCGACTACTTTGATTGGTTTCAAGCATCGACATGACAAATTAGATTGAGGACATGCACCTTCTTCATTCTATCGTGAAACGCTTGCAAAGAAAAAAAGAGATACTAAAACCTTCTAGTGCCGGGAAGACTTCAAGATGTATAGTGACGATCTTAATCAGCGTCTTGGGTTTCCCCTTTTCCCCGGCACTTGAAACATAAAATAACACATAAATAACTATGTACGACTACATCGCTACATCTCTGCTGGGTTCTCCGAATCCGAATTGGAATCTTGGTAAACGACCAACTTCAAGTTAATAGATCAAACGACAGCCAGCTAGTTGCTCAGGTAACTAACTCACCCTCAATCAAAAACCAGGTTACGAATTATCACGTGGGATGTGTGTGGTGACGTCGGCGGGAATGGGTGGATGAGAATATGCCGTCCAACCTGCTACACGCCAAAACACGTACCACTTCTTCCCGGAACCGCGTCCAGAAGAAAAAGAGAACAAAGGACGGCCGGGCTCATCTCCGACCTTTCCTGATATCCCAGCTCATCTCTTAAACCACAACCACACACTTATACACAGGAAAATGAGTGCTCCTGGTGGTCACCCGTACTACTTTCCGCAGGACATAACCTACGTCCGTCCGCCCGACAATGTCTACTCTGCCGCCCAGTACTACCCAATGGCCACCATCAAGCCCTGTGCAACAGGTGGGTTGCCTTCTAGTAGCGTTGGGCCTTCATACGTACTCCTTGCACAAGGTCAATCCGAACGGATCATGGCCGCCAGACAACATGTGGCTTTGCATCACTAATTTCAATGAACCGCGCGACAAACGCGTCCTGCTCATAAAACCTCAAACTTTCCTTCGCTCTCTCTACAGTGGTCCACGATATTCCGTCGCTCTCCATCTCCCAGAGTGACTATACGCTTACTGCGCCCACGGACCCCGAATACTCATTTTACAGTTCGCTACTCGACAACTCGAACCCGCAGCTGTCCGGCACCGCGAACCCCATCGTGCGGCAGCAGTATGATGTTGCGAAGGAGATGCTAATGAACTCGGGGACGAGCATGGCAAGCATGTAAGTTGTGTGTGACTATAAACATGAGAAGGGCGGGAACAATGGTATTGTGGGTACAACAAGGGTGCACCAGAACCCTGCGCGTGTCGGAATTGCGTTTTGGAAGCTTACTACGCGAGCGTAACATAGTCAGACGTGGGGAATCTTACCGTCTACTCTTCTGAGGCATGTCATAGTATTCGCAGCCGATTCGGCCAGCCCTAGGGTAACACGCATCAGAGGCTGGAACATGCTTGTGCCAGTCCATCCACCAAAGACTACATGTTCACAGTATTTGTTCTGAACTCGAATTTCCACCCGTTCGCTTTATAACTCTTTCTATTTCTACTCACCTCTCAGCCGCTTGAAACCTCCGCCAACCCTTCTTCCGCCCCCACCGCCTGGTGCACAGGCCCCGCCGCCGCCCGCGCAGCATCTGATACAGCACGCGCCTCTCGCGCAAAGCGTTGCCAGCATGTTCACAGGGAGTGAGCCATACATGAACACGGTGGGAGGTGGGTGTTTGGGAGGGTGAAGGGGAAAAACTGGGCAGGGCTTTGTGTTGAGCAGGAGAGCGAGGCGATGATGAAGCGAGGAGTTACTAGAGAGGTCCGCAGAGGATTCAGAATAATCTGTCGGTTGTAATGTTCGAAAATCGAGAGTTTAATCAAAAGTTTCCAATGGTTTGATCACTACAGCCAAGCAATATCCCCGTGCGCCGGCGAACTCAGACCCGCTACAGCACCTACAACGCTTCAAACAGACCGTTTTCCGCTCCCGCTCCGAATCTCTGCATCGCCAACAGGCCCGACAGCAACAATATGCAAACACATACCCGCAAACCACTCCATCGCATTCATCATCCACCAACCATTCAATGTCCTTTCAGGATCCCAACCAGGTCTGGACCAACCAACAAGCCGTCCGTCGGCAGTCCTCCGCCCCAGCGCCCATGTACGTCCCTGATCCGCGTGCGTCACCTCACGATTACGGCCATGGCCACAGCCCAGCGCCTCCGCTTCAGGGCTTTGTCAACCCTGCCATGATCATGCAACAGCGCCCAGCATCGCCCACGGAGCAGGCGCAGGTTCAAACCGCGTACGGCAGGGACCAGGCCTCGGTATCACCCACGCAGTACGCCCCTGCGACCACCCGCCCGCTTGTGCAGCCGCATCCCATGACCGCCAAGTCCGCGCAACAGCAGCAACAACGAGGGATCCAGCAAGCATCATTGTACACATCCGCGCAGCAACTCCCAGCGCAGCGGGTGCACATCGCAAGTTCTCCCTCCCCATCGTCGTCGGCGATGGCGAATCATCCCAGTGCGATCACTACACCGCCACACCCGCGCCCCTCACACAGCCTTGATACCTCATCACCAGCCAAGCGTAAGTTCGACTCCCCCTCGGCCAACACCGTCTCGAGCATGAGCACCCTTTCGAGCGTCAGTACCCTCTCCTCTGCCACCCCGTCGAGTTACTCGTCGTCGCCGCAGAATCTTCCCGCAGCACAGACGACACCCGTTAAAGCGCGTAAGGGCAGCCTTGTGGTCGAGGTGGAGATACCAATGCCGTCATGGCGCAGGAAAGCAAGGTCAAAGGACGACGAGGATGAAGATGGAGAGTTTAAATCAGGAGAGAGCGATATAGAGGACGAAAGGGAGACGAAGAGAGCAGTCAAGAAGAGAAGGAACTCGAGGGACGATCCGGAGAGTTGGACGAGGCAGAGGGAGGGAGATGGTAAGTGAGAGTATGGTTGGGCATAGGAGTGGAGGATTGGGAGAAGGGTAGGGTTGTAGTGGATACGAATTTTGTGTTGGGAGCAAATAAGAACTTTTATCCACTCACTTTTTCCTCTCATCCTCGCATCCAGCTGCACTCCAAAGACTCACTGACTTTCTCGATGCCATCTTTGAGGCTGAGGACGCCCTCGCCCCCGATACCTCCTCTGCCGTCCCCCAGGTTACCTCTGCCACCCACGCTTCCTACTTCCTGCCGGGAGCCGTCGATCCTCCTCTACTCTCTACTCCGACGTTGCGCCGGCTCGTCCTGCTGGTACGCAAGTGCGCCGATCACGGCCGCGTCGAGGACGTGCCCGCTGACGACCTCGCACGTATCTTGAAGATGATCGAGACAGCAGTGCGCGAGGCAGAATGCACTGAGATCGTCCCAGGGGGGGCGGTTGGCCATGGGAGCTCAGTGTCGGGGAAAGGTGGGGGAGCGAAAGGGAAAGGTGGGGGAAGGAAGAAGAAAGTGGTGAAGAAAGCAAGAACTGGGAAAGCGAAGAAAAAGATCAAGATCAGACAAAAAAGGAGGGGAAGCGCGAGCACGGCTGGGGGATCTCCTGGATCGAGCGGAGAATGGGGAGGGAGTGCACTTGGGGAGGAGGAGGAAGAGGATGGGGACGAGGAAGAGGATGGGGAAGAGGAAGAGGAGGAAGAGGAGGAAGAGCAGGAGAAGGAGAGAGAGAAAATGAAGGAAGCGGGGAGGGGCGAAGTAGAGAAGAATGCCGGCGGGGAGAGCAGATGGATTGAGGGACTGGACATGAGAATGGAGAGAGTGTCGAACGCATTAGAGGCGGCGGTGGTAGCGTTTGAGATCATGACCGCGGGGAGGTTACCCAAACAAGTGAGTGATGTGATGTGGTTTGGGTTGGTGAAGAAGAATTGCATGTGTGATACTGTATCTTGGGAAATGGTTATGATGCCAAGTCCAAAAATGGACTCACTATATTTAATGTGATTTATATTCATCTTTGGTTCTGAACAGCTGTATCCGGAGGGCCTCATCACGACTAGCTTGAATCTAACAAAGTACCAGCTCGAGAGCACAATCTATCCCGTTATGGAAGTTGGGGTAAACAAGGATGCAGACGAACTGGGTGCGTTTTTTTTTTTTTTTTTTTTTTTTTTTCCCTGATCGCTAGTACCTCATTATGAAGATGGCGTTAGTCTGGTAAACACGGCGTGCTTAATACAACATCTTCCTCCCACCGATCCCTTATCTCAGCCTCTAACTCAGAGACTCATGCCTTCCTCTCCCACCTGGACGACCATCCCCGCCTCCGCCGCTCCTTCTCCGCCCTCCCCGTCCTGCTCAACGCCTTCCTCCACAAGGCCTACGAGCTAATGCAGCACGAGGACCTCTCCGACAGCGTCGTTGTCATCGTTGGGTTCCTTGCCCTCGGCCCCTTCTTCGTCGACACTACGAGTTCTGCCTCGCACGCACTCTTCTCTGCTGGTGGGGCTGGCCACGCTACGCCCGAGCAGCTCAAGCTCGAGGCACTCAACCTGCTCCGCACAGTGTTTACGAATCACCCCAAACAGCGCACGTGGATTCTCGAGGAAATTTTGACGAGTTTGATTAAATTGCCGATGGCGAAGAGGAGCCTTAGACAATACAGGCTGCCGGATGGGAAGACAATACAGATGGTATCGGCATTGATACTCCAGCTGGTGCAGAGCTGCGCGGAGGGAGTCGCGGGAGTCGGAAGGGGCGAAGGGGCGAAGGAGAAGAGGTGGAGAGAAAGAGAGGGCGAGGAGCGGGCGAGGAAGGGGGGAGTAAAAGAGGGGGAGGCAGAGAAGTGGGCGAAGGTGCGGCATTTTTTTTTTTTTTTAATTTGATTAGCATTGCGATTTCGGCCAATGTGTGTAAACTTGAATTGATTTTTTTTTTTTTTTTTTTTTTTTTTTTTTTTTTTTTTGCGCGAACAGTACTTACAGGCCTGGAAATCCGGCGTTGATGCCGCCGGGCACAACGCCAACTACGTATTACGGTATTTACTCTCGAGGTAAATTTGCGTTTCTTATTGACATGTAGTAAGTTTTCCGCAAGGACAACCTGCTGAGTTATTGGTCTTGTTCTTCCAAAGATGTGCGCGCGCGAACAAGACTTCCACGTCGATGGAGTCTGACTAC
Organism: Endogone sp. FLAS-F59071; assembly: GCA_003990785.1. Lineage (NCBI taxonomy): Eukaryota > Fungi > Mucoromycota > Endogonomycetes > Endogonales > Endogonaceae > Endogone > Endogone sp. FLAS-F59071. Next base: position 8,766 of record RBNK01000146.1, on the reverse strand, counting down.
CGCACAATTCTCGACAACCTCATGGAGGACGTAGTAACGGTATTGAACTATCCAGAGTGGCCAGCGGCGGAAATGGTGATCAGGATCTTCAGCAGAGTTATGGTATGCGTTGTGTGAGGGATGGCTGAATGTATGTGCTGGTTTCTAGAGTATTATCGCCTCTTACTCGCGCAAAATTTACATCCCTTAGATTACCAACATTGACGATCCCAAGGCTGATACCTACTCCAAGGCCATGGCCATCGACTACCTGGGTACCATTGCTGGGCGCCTCAAGAAGTTCACCACTCTTCTCGAGCCGCCACCAGGAGAGGACCGTAAGGATGGTGACGTCCCCCAGGAACAGCTATCGCCCAAAGACGGTGGATGGTTCACTCGGGTGCGTAGGAACCTGGTCCGGGGCGAGGTGACTACGGCAACAGACCCAGACGCGCTTGTGACGCTGTGGAGGTGCCAAGGGAAGGTACTCGAGTTTTTGGAGAAGGGAGCGAAGCAGGACGCGGGGTTGAAGGTGGGTGCGAGATAATGAATTTTATGTTTATTTGCGAATAATGGAACCGTAGGCCCACGATCTGCCTCACTAGAACTAATATTATGGTACATGATGGATGGTCAGTGTGCACATCAGCTTCTTCTCTGCGAATGGGGCATCGCCTTCGTGTCCGCTCTGACTCTCGGTGATGACGATAACCCTGACGACAAATCGACCCAGGAAACTAAGGAGAAGCTCCGGACGATAGTCAAAGAGTACTGGGCGCTATCCAGTGATGGGCGGTTGGAGAAGCGGATAATGGATTATATGTACGTTACCCAATCACTCATTATTGTTTTATTGTGTCATCTGTTTGACCGTGGTATTACTACTTACGACTATGCACACATCAGCCTTCCTTTTGACATGGACCGCTCCGATATCCTGCAAATTACCGAGCTTCTCTCTTCCCGCCAGTCTCTGTTCCATAGTCTTGATTCCATGCTGTCGCGCATCCTCGTCTCGCTCAACACGGGCGTCGTCGCATTCAGAACCAAGGCTCTGAGGGCACTGGGACTGATCGTGGTCAACGACCCGAGCGTTTTAGGACAGGTTGGTTTCGAGGCGGAAGACTTGTTTGTATGTGAGCTATTTTCCGCCAACTATAATTCTAAAGTAAAATCTGGATGTCAAACAGGAAAAAGTTCACAACACGATCAAGCAACGGCTACAGGACAGCTCACCTGCGGTACGCGACGCGGCCATCGATCTGGTTGGCAAATACTTGACACAGAAGCCCGAGATTACGAAGCAGTACTACCCAGTGATTAGTGAACGTATATTGGTAAGGAAGGGTGATATATTAAACATCATACATTAATTGGCTTCGATTGAATTGCTAAGTTTTGGTTATTCGTATTGTATTGCTGTAGGATACCGGTCTCAACGTGCGCAAACGTGTCATCAAACTACTACGTGATATCTACTTCAAGTGCGATGAGAGGACGATGATGGTCGACATTGTTTGTAAGCTGGCGAATCGAGTCAACGATGAAGACAATCACGTCAAGGTATTGAAGTTAATAATTGTTTCATCATTATCACACCCTTGTTGGTATGTTCTATGCTTTCGGTATCTGAAATAACTTCTTTTATTTTATTTTTGTTTCACTAGGACCTCGCCCTGCGCACTCTTCAGGAGATTCTCTTCGTTCCCTTCCGCGGCCAAAAGCACCAGGAAATCTATTACGAATACGATGAGAACGACGATAGCATTGAAGGTTACCGCGGCGAATTTGCGCGCATGTCCATGGCTGAAAAAAGGGAAGTGCAAGCAAGGAGCATGGTCGTGGTAGGTGTGCTGCAGGCGCTCCTGAGCAGTTCGGGCAGCGCGGACATGTTAGAGGAAGTGATCAAGAAGGTGGGTAAGACAAATAGCGTATTGAGTCATTGCCTTGATCGTAATCCTTCGATTTCACAGGCATTTTACATGGCGGATTAACATTTTTTATGTCCTTCTCCCGTATTATCTAGACTCTCGAGAAAGCCGACGGCAAACAGAAGCGGGTAGTAATGGGAATCTGCCAATGCATGGTTGACTGCCTGATTGATCAACTACTAGCACTCGACGAGCGGGAGAGGACAGAGGCAACGTCCAAGGCTGTTATGGGCTGCATCAACGCCATCCTCATTTTTAGCCGGGCCGAGCCGAACCTGTTGGTCGGAAACAATCATGTGAAAACGCTTAAGCCGTACTTGACGGGCGAGAGGACGGTATGTGGAAAAAATTTGTTTGAGAATCCATAAAGTATGTCCGGATTCTCGAGTGAGGCCGTGACGAAACTAATCGTGACCCTCGTATTATGTTATAGTCTGAGGATGAGTTGCGGACGCTTCGGTGCGTCTTGATGATCTACAAGAACGTCCTTCCTCTATTGAAGAGGCCAGATCCAAACTTCTTGCAAGAGGTTGAAAAAGCCTTGACTGATCTTTTGCTCCACCCAAAAGTCGGCACTCAGGTATCGTATTTTATTGTTTGACAGATTGTCTAGTAAGTAATTATATAAGCGGGGAGAGCTAATGCTTTGATCTACGTGTACTACCGCCAACTTAACTCGGTAGATCCTTGAGGCTGTCCTGCCATGTCTATGTGTGGTTGTTGATAAACTCACGTTCAATTACACTAAGTTGATCAAGTTGCTCAGAAACCTTACTGGTAAATATCATCCTTACGTTTGATATATTTTTGACGAGGGCAATTCAAACTGCAAGTTTCTCATGCATCGCAACTCTATGCATAAAATGCCTGTGTTTTATTTTATAGATAAACTTCGAGAAGAAAAGTTAAATGTTCAGAAGAAGAAAAATCTTGTGTCAGCCAAGACCACGGTCCGCTTCATGATCATTTTGGCACTGCTTTGTCAACACTTTGACTTTGACAAACGAAGAACAGAGATGCCTGGTAAGATTCATCAATAAGTCTTTATAGCAAAATTAATCGGACATATATACTGTATCATTACGTTCTATAATTTAATGACAACTTTATTACAGATAAGCTTGCGGACCTGGATATTGTACATAAAGTACGTTGTCATATAATGCGGTAGATACACCTTGTTTTAGAATATATACTCATCGATTTACATTTAATAGGGCAACATCTCCACATGGGTATTCGAACTGTGTCTATCTTTCGGAATAAATGATACCAGCACCGATGCCAATACGAGTAGGACTGTTCGAATGGTCTCACTCCAAAGCTTGGGTGTGTAGCACACGATCGCTTTATTTGCGAAACGGGAACTTTCAGTTTGAGAGAGAATACAAGTATACGTATACTTAGTCTTGATGACTAAATTATTATTTTTAGGGCATCTATACCTATCGTACCCGACATTGATGGTTCTTCCGGACAGCACTAATTTTATGGACCGTATCTTTACTGGAGACTCGGATGCCATGCGAATCGAGCTGATGAAGGTGTATCTGCAGTTCTTGGCGGGAGAGTCAGAAAGGATGAAGCAGGATGATATGAGTATGCGACTTTACATTGCTCCGTCGTCTCGGTTCCAATATAGCTTGGAGGATCGCCCAACATACTGACTGTTTGTCTCTTGTGCAGAGAAAGAAAATGATGCCGTCGATTTGCGAGTGCTGATTGGAAATGCGGAAGAGTTTGCCGAGGCAGGGTAGCGTATGCGAGATTTGCTAAAGTCTTTGGGATATCATCGCTGCGGTACTAGCTCTGAAATTTATGGTCATTCTCACTTCATAGTGTAAGTAGTTCGTTGATGCAACGTTATCTTAACCGAATCTTGAGTGCCGCGCTAGACGAAGATCGGACCCTGAAGGTATTGGCCTTTGACGTCGTCAGCAATATTGTTCGACAAGGGCTTGCTCATCCTGTGCTGGTATGTTCTTGTAGCGTAATGTTTTACTTGAATGGTATTGTTACAAGGTAAGGCGGTCACAAGCTGGGTTTTATAATGCCAATTCGTCATTCTAAAAATTTCTAGTGTATGCCCACAATCGTGGCTATGGAGACAAGCCCAGAGGCCTCAATGCGAGACAAGGCCTATCGATTACATGTCCACCTTAATGAAAAGCATGCTTCTTTGATGCATACTCGGAACGTCGAGTGCGTGTCGAAGGCTTATTCGTATCAGAAGCAAACTGTCAAGGGACAAGTCGTGCGAGGTAAAGTTAGAAATATGTTATACATCGTGTGTGTTGCAGTTTTTGCTCGGTTATTGCCTTCTAATGTGGAAAGTAGATACCTGAATTTTCTTTTCTTTTCTTTTCAGGCTACGCAATTCGAACGAGCGAAAGCAAATTCGAGGCATTACTGAACACGATGTACATTCTCTTGAGAGATAAGCGGCAGAAGCGAAACGATTTCTTGCTTCAGATCCTGAAGACATTTGAGTTTCATTTCAAGAAGGGTTCTGAGGATAATGTAGGAAAGCTTTATCAACATGCTTTTCTGTCATGTCGCATTAAATTCTGATCAAGTACCAAATTAACTGTTGTACCCTCTGACTTTCTCCTTTCCTCCCTCCTCCAAAAAACTAAAAAATTCAATATAACTTAACAAATCGAACATCAAGATTGATTTAGATTTCCAACGCTTTATCGCCGATAACATTGCTACATTTGACTATAAGAACATTGAAGAAGTGCTCTATGTCATCTACGTTATCCACCGCATTTTATCCGTTACTGGCATGAATTTGCACGCGTTTCTGGAGCGACAGGCCATGAAGACGGGCAATGGCTCTGTCAAAGAGGAGTCCCGCGTGATTGCCATGCAGCAGTCGAACGGCATCCTGTTGGATGTTGGGCCGCCGGACGATGTTGAGAAGAAAAGGATATCAAAAGAGGAGGACAGTCAGAAAGGGGATGAGGGTGAGAAGGAAGATGATGACGCCGCGTCCGTTTTGGAGGGTAAGATTGTCAGATCAATCGCAGCAATTTCCTCTCCATTTGGGAAACTCGAAGTAATATTTTATGTAACCTGTATTTGTAGATGAGATTCAACTTGATCTTCCGGTCGCTGCCAAATTGTCTGTTTGCATGAGCATTCTCATGCTGCTCAGGGATCATTTAAAACGATCCTTTGCGCTCAATGAGGCGTAGGTATTCCAATTTTCCCTTTGTTATAGACCACGGTATCTCGTATTCAAGACTAAAGACCACGGTATCTCGTATTCAAGACTAAATGACATATTCATTTTGCGTATCTAGGAGATGCCGCCAGTACAACCCGAACAAGGTTAACACACACAAGGACAAGCCCGCGGCGCGCAACCCCAGCATTCCCGCCGTGATCACTTGGGACGACAAGCTCCCGCTGGCAGAGCATCCTCCGGCTTCAGAGGCCGACATGGAGGCGGCGTGCGCACGGTTCCGTGCGCAGATGGCAGAGGATGGCACAGCGCGTGAGGATTATGGTGACGACTCGATGGAGCTCATGAGCAATGGCGAGGCCGGTAGCGCGTTTGAAGACTTTGATGGGCCTGGTGCCGTCAACGGCGCTACAGGAGGATCTGCAGGGGCAACACTACACAAGACGCCTGTGCCGAGAGCGAAGACTAAGGCAGGGTCCATGAAAAAGCAGAAGGTAACTGGAAAGAAGGCTGCGGGAGCTAAGGCCAAGGCGAAGGGAACGGTGAAGGTGAGGCCAAAAAAGTTGAGCGTTGAGGAAGGGGAAGAGGAGGAGTGGAGAGCAGGAGGGGCGTTGGTTGGGAGAATTGATTTCGGCGGGGGATGGGGTGGGATGGCGGCGACGACGACACCGAAGAAGAGACGCAGAAGCGCACAGTTCACAGTGATGGACAGTGGAAGCGGGGAGGACGATGGAGATGCGGGAGACGACGATCCTGATTGGCAAGGGTGATTTGGTTATGGTGAAGTTTAAAATTGGTGCTGAATTGCATTGTTAGCGAGGAGAGTGACAAAGCCTTTGCTGTTAATACTATTTCATTTCTTGCGCGTGCTTTGGCTGACATAATTTCAACCGGACATTTTACCATTTTACCTTAGACTTGTTTAATTCTTCATTTCTTAGCTCTGCACTTTTTTTTTTTTTTTTAAAAAAAAAAAAAAAAAAAAAAAAAAAAAAAGTTGTTCTCCTACACTACAAGCATATTTCTTGTAAAATACTTACTGATTGCTGTTTTTATTTGTTTCATTGCATAATATGTACTGACTTTCCTGTTATTTGCACTCATGGCTGATCATATCAATGTGGTCCTCTTGTAATATATTGCTTGGCGGCTTGGTTATGGTTCACAGTACCGGATTGCTGGATTGCTGTCGCTTGTGTTCGCGGAGAAAGATCAGCCAGTCACAGTGGCGTCTATATCCATTTTCGTTTTATCCATTTTATCACGCGAATCGCTGTTACACCTCATTTTCGCATTTTCGACCAGGCGTTCTAGCCATGACGGTTTCGATTTGTAAGCGCAGAAGTAACCATGACGTAATCGCCGTGCGTTCGCTCTCAGGAAATAGGGTAAAATGTTTCCGAAGGTCAGGGACTTACTTTCGCGCTTACCAACCGAAGCCTCACCCTCTCACCCTTTTAATCCCATCCTCATCGCATGCTCTCCCATCCTCATCCCATCCTCATCCCACCCTCATCCCATCATCAGCCATGACCTCTGCCGTCCTGCCTAAAATGCAATATGTCCGCCTCGGCACCACTGGTCTCAGGGTATGCTCTAATTTTTACGCTAGGTAATTCCAATGCATGTATAACGCGAGATAAGATGTTCACTGACGGGCTCGGACGCGCTCGACAGGTGTCCAGGATCTGCCTTGGCTGCATGTCCTATGGCTCCAGTAATTGGGCCTCTTGGGTTCTGGATGAAGAGGAATCTTTGGGGCTAATCAAGAAGGCCTACGATGCCGGCATTAATTTCTTCGACACTGCTAGTAAGTGCAATATGTGCCTACTTTCAAAAAAAAAAAAAAAAAAAAAAAAAAACTCTCCAATGTAACTCAACTATTTTTTTCAATATACCTTAGACGCCTACTCATTTGGCGAGTCCGAGCGCATCCTCGGTAAGGCCATCAAAAAGTTCAACTTGCCACGTGAGAAAATTGTAGTCGCTACCAAGGTCAATTTCTTCGTGCATCCGACCGCCGACATGAGCTTCAAGTCCTTTGGTATGACACGCGACCAGCTTGAGCGTGACCACGGGTTTGTCAACCAACAAGGCCTGAGCCGCAAGCACATCTTTGAGTCCGTGGAGGCCTCGCTCAGTCGGCTCGGTCTCGACTACATTGACCTCTATCAGATCCACCGTTTCGACAAGGATACACCCGTTGAGGAGACCATGGGAGCTCTGAACGACCTCGTTAGGATGGGCAAGATCCGATACATTGGTGAGTTATAATCTATTGAAGGTTTGATTTCGCAGAATACCATCGTGGAGACTTTTAGTAAAATTTGCCGAGTTTTTTTTTCAAACCCATCATGCAATTCGTAGGCGCCAGCTCCATGTGGGCCTGGCAATTTGCAAAGTTGCAAAACGTGGCCGAGAAGCACGGCTGGACCAAGTTCGTCTCCCAGCAGAATTGCTACAACCTCTTGTATCGCGAGGAGGAGCGCGAGATGAACCCTTATTGCCTTGACTCTGGGTAAGGCCCACATTTTTCACGGGAGATTGGAAATACTCTATGGACTATTTCTCACTGATTGCAAAAATCATCTTGCGCGATTGAAAAATAGTGTTGGTCTTATCCCGTGGGCCCCAATTGCCGGTGGCCGCCTGACCGCCAAGAACCGCAACACCGAGAGGTCCAAGAATCAAGAACAGCTTTCGGACATTGACGCTAATATTGTCGACCGCGTCAGCGAGCTCGCTGAAAAGAAGGGAGTGACGCCCAGTCAGGTAACTTTATTTTATTTTGCAACCTGAAGTAATCGTGACTTGACAAAGCCAATACTTTTTTTCTGTTTATTCCCACATTCACAATCATGTGTCACCACGCCTAATCGTTAATCCATATCCGACACCTCTCTCCTTCTCATCAACAACCCCTTATCAGATTGCTCTCGCCTGGCTCTTCACCAAGCCCGCCGTCTCGGCGCCCATCGTTGGTATCGGCAAGGAAAAATACCTCGTCGACGCTGTCCAATCGCTTGAGGTTAAGCTTGACGAGGCCGAGATCAAGTACCTGGAGGAACCCTACCAGCCCAAGGCCATCTACGGGCATAATTAAATAAGAAGTCTGTAACAATGGTGGAACCTTGAGGACGTAAAGTTGTAGAGACGAAAGCATGAAAGCATGAAATAAATAAATAAATAATATTATACAATATTTTCAGGAGAATTTGTAAGACCAATGAAATCTTACTACTAAATATGATGTGGCTATGAACTCCGCACCAATCACTGAGAATGCGTGCCGTATCTGGTCTATCAGCACAAGTTTGTTCGTTGGTGCAATCAACGTTGCTACCAAACAACTTACACACATGCGAGTCTCTTTATTGAAAGACCCTTTGAGTAAACGAGGTGACATCCTCGTACACGTCGAGGCTTCCGAGATCGACGATCCGCCTGAATTTACCTATAGCCATTCCTTCAAGTATAGAGTACCCGAGGGTACCGACGAGGATGGTGAAATCATCGTCTACGCCGACAAGACCACTTCCGGTGGTATCTCCTATCCCTTTGCCCTTGAGAAATGCCGCAACAAGGATTGCAAAAGAAAATGTCCAGCCAAATCCAATCGTCTATTGGTCGCCGATGTCTTCCACACACAACCTCGATACCTTGCTC